>JBBPBX010017635.1:36349-46589 GCA_038048925.1 Garcialebias charrua | reverse complement strand
CACCAATGTACCGTAATAGAAAAACATCAATACAAGCAGCAGCACGAGCATGAGTCCGTATGAGCAGATGGTCACAAATGAACAGCAACAGGAAAACAGATCAGCATGATGTGATATTTTGCAGTGATTATTCTTATCATGTATTATTCATGAGTCTAACAGCCTCAGGGTAGCAGCTGTTCCTCAAGTGGTTCAACATTTGATGCTCAACCTACTTCCTGAGGGGAACAGGGCAAAGATTGTGTATGCGCTGGATGAGTGTGGTCCTTCATGATGCAGGTGGCCCTCTTCTTGCATCTGGAGGTGTAGATGTCTGTGATGGTGGGGAGACTGACTCCAACAGACCTCTGTGCAGCCTTCACCACTCTCTGCAGAGCTTTTTTTCTGCAGCTGTGCAGCCTCCATGCCACACGTTGATGCTGGAGCACAGGATGCTCTCCACTGCACACCTGTAGAAGGAGGTGAGGACTGAGCTTCCCAGACCAGATCTTCTCAGCCGTCTGAGGAAGTAGAGTCTCTGATGACCCGATCATGGGCGATGGTGTTGTCAGTCCTCACCTCCTTCTACATGTGTGCAATGGAGAGCATCCTGTGCTCCAGCATCAACGTGTGGCATGGAGGCTGCACAGCTGCAGAAAGAAAGGCTCTGCAGAGAGTGGTGAAGGCTGCACAGAAGATGTTGGAGTCAGTCTCCCCACCATCACAGACATCTACACCTCCAGATGCAGGGAGAGGGCCACCTGCATCATGAAAGACCCCACTCACCCAGCACACACAGTCTTTGCCCCGCTCCTCTCAGGACGGAGGTTAAGGAGCATGAAATGTAGAACCATTAGACAGAGGAACAGCTTCTACCCTGAGGCTGTTAGACTCATGAATAAATAAATAATAAGAATAAATACTGCAAAATATCACATCATGTTGATGCTGATCTGTTTTCTTGTTGTTGTGTGTTCATTTGTGACCATCTGCTCATACAGACTCAGGTTCGTGCTGCTGTTTATAATGATGTTTTTCTATTACATTAGTGATTAGTGTATTTCTAGTTGATGTTTTTCTTAGTTATATCCTAGATATTATTACTGTTTTTCTCTTACATTTTGTTGTTGGATGTAACTGGGACCATGTGTACATAATCTCGTTTCATCACATGTACCACATGTGGTGCAAATGACAATATTCTGACTGTGATTCTGATAAAAGTTGCAGGACTAGCTGAAAACATGTAAAAATATGAAAAAGTTACAAAACAATTCTCAGTTTTCACCAAATGCATGTCACTTCTATTTTCATCTTACCTGCATCACTGCAGTTTGACCGTGATGACGTAACGACGCTCTTTGGGGAAGGGTAGGGGCTGTCTGCTCACTCCGCTTTGAGGTGAAAAATGAAACATAAGAGCAAATTTAGCACAAAAATCACGGTGAAAACATTAAAACCTCTCTTTATGTTACAATACAGCGTTCACAGCTTGTCACGCTGCAGTGGTCAAGTTAAATGTTAACGCTTCTTCTTCTTTCGGCTTTTCCCTTTTCAGGGGTCGCCACAGCGAGTCATCCTCCTCCACCTCACTCTGTCCTCTGCATCCTCTGTCCTCACTCCAACTACCTCCATGTCCTCTCTAACTGCATCCATATATCTCCTCTTTGTCTTTTTCCTGCAGCTGCATTTCTAACATCCTTCTACCAATATACCCACTGTCCCTCCTCTGGACATGTCCAAACCACTGTCCCTCCTCTGGACATGTCCAAACCACTGTCCCTCCTCTGGACATGTCCAAACCACTGTCCCTCCTCTGGACATGTCCAAACCACTGTCCCTCCTCTGGACATGTCCAAACCACTGTCCCTCCTCTGGACATGTCCAAACCACTGTCCCTCCTCTGGACATGTCCAAACCACTGTCCCTCCTCTGGACATGTCCAAACCACTGTCCCTCCTCTGGACATGTCCAAACCACTGTCCCTCCTCTGGACATGTCCAAACCACTGTCCCTCCTCTGGACATGTCCAAACCACTGTCCCTCCTCTGGACATGTCTAAACCACTGTCCCTCCTCTGGACATGTCTAAACCACTGTCCCTCCTCTGGACATGTCTAAACCACTGTCCCTCCTCTGGACATGTCTAAACCACTGTCCCTCCTCTGGACATGTCTAAACCACTGTCCCTCCTCTGGACATGTCTAAACCACTGTCCCTCCTCTGGACATGTCTAAACCACTGTCCCTCCTCTGGACATGTCTAAACCACTGTCCCTCCTCTGGACATGTCTAAACCACTGTCCCTCCTCTGGACATGTCTAAACCACTGTCCCTCCTCTGGACATGTCTAAACCACTGTCCCTCCTCTGGACATGTCTAAACCACTGTCCCTCCTCTGGACATGTCTAAACCACTGTCCCTCCTCTGGACATGTCCAAACCATTGTCCCTCCTCTGGACATGTCTAAACCACTGTCCCTCCTCTGGACATGTCCAAACCACTGTCCCTCCTCTGGACATGTCCAAACCATTGTCATTCAACTTTAAATTTATTTCCAAACCATTTTACTGTACGCGGTTTAAAGTAATTGTTTATTTACATTATTTAAGTATTTCCTTGAGATTTAATTTAATTTTTATTTTGTCTGTTTTTGCACAATTTAATTTATTTTTATTCATCTAATTTATTTTATCTGTTTGTTGTTGATCTTGCACTACATACATATTATTTTGAACATTACTGCTGCAGTTCTTTGGAACCAAAGATAATAAACCAGATGACACTTTTGCTGTAAAGTACATTGCATACTGCTGTTTTATTTTATTTTATTTTTTTATTTTTGTTACTTTTAGTACCACTAACTGTATGCATATAGGATCATTTAAACAGGGCTGTCAGAGTTGCAATGAGTTTATGTTAGGTGGGTGAATGATCTGATCATAAATTTCGCTTAGGGCCCCATGGATGCTTGGGCCGGCCCTGGCTCTACAGCATTCACACAGCGTGTCACGCTGCGGCGACGTCAAGTCACGCTACGCTTCGTCTCATCTTCGTCACGTTCGACTCTAAATAACCACTCAAAACATCAAACGTGCGGCGCACACGGACCGACGTGTCCGTGTGCGCCGGACCCACGCATGGGGGTCTACGTGCGTGGGTCGCTCGGCTGTCCTCGGCAGGCGGCCGGCCCTCAGAACTGTACCCAGCGGGGTGGCGGTCCGAGTACCCACGCTCAAAACTCATGCACAGATAGTTGCTAATTTATATAAATGTTGATAAAAAAAAATAAAAAAAATAAATAAATTAATTAATTCTTACCTCTGTGCAGTCCTCCGTCCACCTGCTGTCCACGGTTTAAACTTTTAAAATCTCCGCTCACCTCAGGCCGTGATACTGCAGAAAGGAAGCCATTACGTCTCTACACGTGTCAGCTGAGGGGTTTAACTTTTAAAGCTTCGGCTGAGGCCCCGCCCACAACAGGGAGCAGAGGAGGGGCGTTGCAGTTTGGCGCCATGTGTGTCAGTGAGCCACACACACGGCTGCAATAAATGCAACCGATACACAAAAACATACACACCACACACAAATACCCTGGGAGGTGCGTAGCCAGCCAATTTTATAAATGTAAATAACTTTTTATTAAAACAATTTTAAGTGTTAAAGCACACTCCAACTCATCCAGGCAGCCTATTAGCCACAAGTTACGCTGATATTGATGAGAAAAAACAATGTTTACATATTAATATATTTGGATACAATCTGTGTTTTATCCAGACATTGGCAAAGGCTGGCTAATACCAAATGTCCCGATAATGTCGGTACGTAGTCTGGCGCATAGGCGGGCCAATACGCTTGCACCAACACACACACACACACACACACACACACACACATACACACATAAACATACACACACACACACACAGGTTGGTCTTTGTGGTTTAGCCGGACTTTTTCGCCAAACCGGTCCGGTGGTGGTTTAGGGGGACTACTGCTTCCCGAGGTCCTAGCGACCTGGGGCCAAGCTCAGAGCGCTCTAAAAAATCTGAAAAAAATTTGGGTCACTTTAGCTTTCCGATAGGAGCTTCACAGCATTTTTAACAGCGCCCTGAACACCTTGACACCATTGTGGTTTACATGGACTTTTATAATGTGGTTTATATGGACAAAACAAACATTATGGGGACTTTAAAGGGACAATTACATCACATTTAAACTCTGCCAACTTAACATAAAATTAACATAAAACACACAAATGTGACAGAACACTGCATTAGGAGAACTGCTTTTTGAACTGCTTTTATTTAACAAAAATGGGTAATACTTGTTTATGTTTATGTTTATTAAATTTGTTCATTTTTTTACAAAAGAAACAATACAAGACAATCTCATAAATGATATTGTACAAAATATAAAAAAATGAAAGGTAGCAGAAAGAAGAATAAATCTTATTATATCTGCCCCTTACTTCCAACAATCAGATTAAACAACAATAATCAACCATGTAAACAATAATAATCTTCAACCAACTTTTTTCCAACAATCAGATTAAACAATAATAATCTTCAACCAACAGTACAAAATGACTAACTCTTTTCTAATTTTCTAACTAATACAATACACATTACGCTATTTCACATATATTTTTTAACACATTTGTTTTGATCATTTTCTTAAATGTAAACATTGACTTGGCATTTTTAACTACATTCTCCAAGCCATTCCATAATCTAATTCCCTGGATTGAGGTAGAACGTCCCTTCAAACTAGTTCTGAATTGTGGTTTTACAAACATCTCTGTCCCCTTAAGATTATAACAACTTTGTCTTTTAACAAAATGCATTTGGATATTTAAAGGCAATGCATTATTTTGAGCTCTATACATAACTGATAAAATATTATAGTCTACCAAATCATGGAACTTCAATAACTTCAGTTGATAAAATAATGTACTTGATGGATGACGGTAATGTTTTCTAGTGATAATTCTTACAGCTCTTTTCTGTAATACAAAAATAGGCTTTGTGATTGTTTTACACGCATTCCCCCAAACATCAATACAATAGATTAAGTGTGGAACAATGATTGTGTTATACAACAAATACAGAGCTTTATCATTCAATAGGTCTCTGACTTTGTACAGTACTGCAATCGATTTAGCTATTTTTATTCTTACAGAATTTATGTGTTGTTTCCATGTCAGTTTGTCATCAATGATAACACCCAAAAACTTCACCTCACTCACTCTACAAATCTCAACATCCTCAATTTTGAGTGGAACATCAACAGTTTTCTTTTTATTACCGAATATCATGTAATTAGTTTTTTCTAGATTTAATGATAATTTATTTATTTTAAACCAAGTTTGTATCTTGACAAATTCCGTCTTTATCAATTTCAACATTTGTTCTATATCTTCACCTAAACAGAAAAAAGTGGTATCATCAGCAAAAAGTACACATTTAAGGAGTCCTGACACATTTACCAAGTCATTCACATATAAAATAAAAAGCTTTGGTCCAAGTACAGAGCCTTGGGGAACTCCACATGTGATATTACAGAGGTCAGATCTTACATCATTTATTTGTACAAATTGTTTCCTATCTTTTAAGTAGCTAGATACCCACTGTAATGCTGGTCCTCTAATACCATATTTGTTCAGTTTTTCAAGGAGAATGGTGTGATCAATAGTATCGAATGCTTTTTTTAAATCAACAAAAATACTGATACAATATTGTTTTTGATCGACAGCAGTAGTTATTTGTTCCATTAATTCCATGAGAGCCATTGATGTAGAGTTTTTTGATCTAAACCCATACTGACTGTTGCTTAGAATATTTTGTTTATCTATAAATTGGTCTAGTCTGTTTACAAATAGTTTTTCAAGAATTTTTGAAAACTGTGGTAACAAGGATATAGGTCTATAATTGTTGAATACACATTTATCACCATTTTTAAAAAGAGGAACGACCTTAGCTACTTTCATATTATCTGGAAATATTCCTGTTGAAAATGATAAGTTACATATGTATGTGAACGGCTCAATAACATGGCTCATTATGTCCTTCACAAACATCATATCCATGTCCACCCAGTCTTTAGATCTCTTGTCTGTAAGATGTTTTACTACATTCATTATTTCCTCTTTGTTAGTTCCATTTAGAAAAATACTATTTGCACAACCTGTAATTGAGTGGATCGCATTTTTATCTACTTTTGGTATTTTAGCTGCAAGGCTTGATCCAACATTCACAAAATATTGATTAAATCCATTAACAATTTCATTTTCATCATGAATTTCATCGTTGTCTTTTACAAAATATTTTGAAATACCAGTTTTTGCTTTATGATTCTTCAGGACACTATTCATTACTCGCCATGTTGCTTTCATATCACCATTACTTTTATCTAATAATTTACTATAATATTCTTTCTTATGTTTCCTTATAATCCCTACTAATTTATTTTTATACTTTTTATATTTTTCTTCAGCGCTCTGACTTCGCAATTTCAAGAAACATGAATACAAATAATTCTTTTTTTTTTTACAAGCATTTCTCAACCCTTTTGTCATCCATGGTTGATACTTATTTATATTCACTAACAAAACCACAAATGTTTCAAATAAAATAAAACTTAAATGTTTCAAATAAAATAAAATAAAAACTTAAATACTGGTGACATATTTACATATTATAAAACATATTAACATTATAAACATATTTATAAAACAAAATTACACTTTTTCTACAGGGTTCATCACAACCCACTGTAAAGTACAGGTGATCCCCGACTTATGAGCGACGGAAGACTTCCTCAGTCTGAGATGACATATTTACATAATGTAAAACATTAACATTATAAACATGAACATATTTCTAAAACAAAATTATACTTTTTTTTACAGGGCTCATCACAACCATTGTAAAGTACAGGTGATCCCCAACTTATGAGTGACGAAAGACTTCCTCAGTCTGAGATGACATATTTACATATTATAAAACATATTAACATTATAAACATGAACATATTTATAAAACAAAATTATACTTTTTTTACAGGGTTCATCACAACCCACTGTAAAGTACAGATGATCCCCAACTTACGAGCAACGAACAGTCTGAGATGCTGTATTCAGCTCAGTCTTATAAATAAAGGCTTCCTCAGTCTGAGGTGCTGCATTCAGCTCAGTCTCATAAATAGCATCCTCTCACAATGGATCAAAGAGTTTGCTGATGACAGCCAAAACCAGCTGCTCACATGATCACATGATTAGGCTGATGGTCCTCCTTGATCATGTGAGCAACTGGTTTTGGCTGTCATCAGCAAACTGATTGATCCACTGTGAGAGGGTGCTATTTATAAGACTGAGCTGAATGCAGCATCTCAGCCAACACCAACTGCTCACATGATCAAGGAGGACCATCAGCCTAAACATTGCCCATTTGCTACATCCATCCATTATCTTTACCCGTTTCTTCCATTTTAGGTCACGGGGGTCGCCGGTGCCCATATCCAGCAATCACAGTGCGAGGGGCGGGGTGCACCCTTGATGGTTCGCAAGTCCATCACAGGGCATCACATTTGCTACATGAAAACATAAAACACTAGAAAGCTTGTTGAACAAGACACACACTAAAATTAAAATACCCTGATGAATGCGTAATAATTCAAGTAGAACAATCAAAAAAGCTAAGTCTAGTCCTCTGGACATTCAAAAAAACAAAACAAAGCAAAGTAAAAAATAAAAAAAACTGTGGAAACATTTAGTCTTTTGTCCGAGATAATGTATTCAATAATAATAATAATAATGAATTCAATTTATAACGCCCTTTTCATTAGTGAAAATCTCAAAGCGCTACACACATTGAATGCTACACACATTCATACACCGGTAGTGGCAGACTACCATGCAAGGTGCTTTCCAGTCCTACCGGGAGCAACTCGGGGTTAAGTGTCTTGCCCAAGGACACAACGACACATGGTGTGGGGAACCGAGATTCGAACCGCCAACCTTCCGATCGGGGGACAACTGCCATTACCACTACGCCACGGCCGCCCAACTGAACTCAGTCATATAAATAAAGACTTCCTCAGTCTGAGGTGCTACATTCAACTCAATCTTATAAATAAAGACTTCCTCAGTCTGAGGTGCTACATTCAGCTCAGTCTCATAAATAAGCACCCTCTCACAGTGGATCATCCAGTTTGCTGATGACAACCAAAACCAGTTGCTAACATGATCAAGGAGGACCATCATTCTAATCAGCCTGATAGCACCCTCTGTCTTTGGAAGTCTTTCGGACGAAAGACTTCCTCAGTCTGAGATGCTGTATTCAGCTCAGTCTTATAAATAAAGACTTCCTCAGTCTGAGGTGCTGCATTCAGCTCAGTCTCATAAATAGCACCCTCTCACAGTAGATCAACCAGTTTGCTGATGACAGCCAAAACCAGCTGCTTACATGATCAAGGAGGACCATTAGCCTAATCAGCCTAATAGCACCCTCTGTCTTTGGAAGTCTTTCGGACGAAAGACTTCCTCAATCTGAGATGCTGTATTCAGCTCAGTCTTATAAATAAAGACTTCGTCAGTCTGAGGTGTTGCATTCAGCTCAGTCTCATAAATAGCACCCTCTCACAGTGGATCAATCAGTTTGCAGGTTCTCCTTGATCATGTGAGCAGATGATTTTAGCTATCATCGGCAAACTGGTTGATCCACTGTGAGAGGGTGCTATTTATGAGACTGAGCTGAATGCAGCATCTCAAACCTAGGAAGTCTTTCGGACATAAGACGAAACATTTCTACTTTTTTGTTTTGTTTTTTGAATGTCCAGAGGACCAGACTTAGCTTTTTTAGATACATTAAAAAATCTACAAGTTTTGTTTCTGTTTTTGTCTCTTTTCAGTTATTCCCCTGTTTCTCACAAAGTCTCTTATATTTTGAACTGTTCTTTGAGCCAACACAGGGTCTCAACCTTCTTACAGTGGTTGCATTCATTCATACTGGCCAGTTTTCCTTTACTTATGTGATTTCTGAAATGACGCATTACTGCAGATACTTTAGCATTTGACCACATTCTCTTTGCGATTCTTCTTGATCCTAGGCTTGAGTTTTTCTCTAGAAAACATGGAGGAAACAGAAAAAAATAATATATTTAGTAGCTGGGCAAGTCAAAATTCATCAGAACTTTAGACAAAGCATATATCACATTACAGTCTGAGGGAAAATCATCAAAATCAACATTAAAATTTTATTTTGTTACATGTTTTTCCCATGATGTAAACTCATGGGTAAGAGACATATAGGGTCATAATATTATGGCAAGAAATTTTAATCAAGTTATGGATGCTTTGATGGACAACAGTAAACTTAGTGGCAAACATTACATAGAGACAGAACAGTAATACATACTGTATGTTAATGAAAGACTTCAGCCTGGTAAATGTACAGCGTTTAGTAAATCCATGTGAGACAGAATACACAGTCTACTCTCATTGATATAAATCCCACTCAAGGATAGATTGTATCCTAATATCAAACACTTTATTAAATTGAGTTGTATATTTTAAGACAGAAGCCATTGGCCTCAGTGACCATGGTGCTGAACATGGGCAGGTGGAGAAGTCATGGGACCACCTTAATACCTTTGGTATTGTAGGTAGGATGTAAACTATTTTTCTTTTACTTTCCTTCTCTATTGCCATTAAATTTTAATTTTCTCATGGTTAGATGCTCACCCATATTTCAAAATGTATATGTTGATGTGAGGAGACAGTGCTGTCTGTATACTTTTGTTGGATGTAATTGGGACCCTGTCTACACAAGTTCATTCCACCACATGTACCATATGTGGTGCGTATGACAAGCTTTGACTATTTTGTTTTGTTACCATTCTTTTCAGTTACATAATAAATAAATAAAAACAAATTGAAATATTAGCTCTGCCAAATTGTATTTATGTAGATTCAGTTACTATATACCTAAACTTTTTGGGTAATCATCTGTCACAAGCCTTTGTACTAATCTTGATCCTACTTCAGACCTCATTAGTCTATTTCATACAGAAAATGGGTGACAACAATATTAGAGAGTGAAGGTTGAGAAATTGGAAGTGTAGATGTCTGTGATAGTGGGGAGACTGACTCCAACAGACCTCTGTGCAGCCTTCACCACTCTCTGCAAAGCAGAGAATGAGCTTGTCCTAGAGATTTTGCTCAATCGGTTTCAAACTTGGCCATTTTGTTCAAAAGGCATGGGG
>JBBPBX010017635.1:0-36156 GCA_038048925.1 Garcialebias charrua | reverse complement strand
ATGTCTTACTTTGAGCCGGTGGCCCCGACTGCCAGGCGGACATTTGCGGCGAGCTCCCGGCCGCAGATGGATCCTCCGCGGCATGTCGGCTCGGTGTCTTCGCCTGTGTTAGCTGCTTTGTTAGCTGCTGTCGTTAGCATGTCGGGCGGCGTTGTGGCCGCCGATCGCGGGGCGATCCGCGGCTGCTCCTCCGGACCTGAGACGTCCACAGAGTTGACCGAGTGTTTCCAGCTCATTTATCCGTATGAGGCAACCCTGATCGGGCACACGGAGCCAGCTGACAGTAGCCTCCGGAGCTCCATTGACCGCAGTACAGTTGTAAAATGGCAACCGGAAGTGGCGAGCGGAAACCGGAAGTTGCGTAAATACGATTAATTTCTTATCAAAACGTAAAATTAATAATTATACTTTATTTATAAAGCCATTTAAAACAACCACAGCTGCAACAAAGTGCTATACACATGAAATTAATAACTTTTAAACACAAAAAAAAAAAAAAAAAAAAAATTTTTTTTTTTTTTTTTAATCATATTTTTATTAAATATGATAAAATCGTAAGTCTGAGTTGCCGTAGGTCGCAGGTGTCGTACCTCGAGGGTTTCCTGTATGTGTTATACACACATGTTTATATTATTTAAATTTATTTATATTATTTAATGACAGATCTGTTAAGTAAATGCAGTGTGTACAGTACAAATAATGTACTGCACACACTGTCTATGACAAGACAAGTTTTCTTTTTCTACTTTACAGAAGAATGAAGGGCAGAGAGCCATCCAGAGATAAGATCGTACACCTGGGTCCAGTCTCAGATCCTAGACCTGGTTCTAGTCTTGGATTCCTGTGGAGTTGGCTGCAATGGGACGGTTCCACAAGAAGAGAAATCTGTTCCAGTTTGCTGGTCACCATCATTGCTTGTTGAATTGTTTTTGATCTTTATTATGTGCCAATTCATTTTCATTAAGACAACACCACCCACAGTTGTCATATTGTACAGTATTCAGTTTCAACTGTTTTAAATTTATAACTATAGCTTTTATTCTTTTTTTCCCTTTATAGATGGCCTCCCTACTCACCTTACAGCCATCCTCTCACACCGATAATTTTCTTTTTTTAATAGAGAGAAAGGAAAGACAGAAAGTAAGACAACAAAACACACAATTATCCACAAAAAAGCACAAGGCAAACACACCCAACCTCTATCTGCAATCCTGCAAAATACATGACAGAACATAGCAACACGTGCATAAATACTAATAACATTCATGACCCTACAGTAGATTTCCATAAATATACATACCTATACCTACAAATATATAGACAGTATACATGCATATACATTCATATTCATTCATATACCCATCTACATATCTGCATATATCTACATATACATCCCTGCATCCATTTGTGTGTGGTTGTGAGCATGCATAAGTGAAAAAGGTTCCTCCAATAGAACATTCAATAGCAACCGTGAAGCATCAGAGATCCACCCCCACAAGGCCCGAGGCAGGCAAAGTGGAGCCCAAGACCCCAAGAAGGACACAGAGCCCAGAGTACCCAGGGCCACCCGAACAAGACGAGCCACTCACCAACTCCCCAGATCTGCGCTAAGGGGGATAACAGGAAAAGCCCCACCAGTGACTACACACAATGAACCCCCGGGGTCAACAGCGACAAATTCACAGGCCCCCGCCGAAGCCCACTGCACCGACGCAGTCCCAGGCCTGGACACCTAGGCCCGGGCACCGGGGACGTCCACCCCTCAGGTCCAGGCCCAACAGGGCCAGAGGACCCGAGCCCCACCAGGTACTGTAGTCACCAGGCCGAGCCGACACACGCCCAAGCGCCCAACCCCAGACAGCGAAGGCCCCAAGCACGCCCGCAGGCAAAGGAACACCCACCAGGGGGCCACATGGCAGGAGCGCGACACCAAGTAGCCTCAGATGTATCAGAGAGGGGGCAGTCCAAGTCCAAGCCTGATAGACATTCATACACAGACACACTCATTCAGACCCACCCTCATCCTCACCCTCACTCACAGAAAGACAAACAATAATGACATGTTCCATTCATAATCCTGATGCACACTCTACACCCCCTAGGTCCAAGACATGTACCTGCTCCCTACATGGGGCAGCCCACATCCAAACCCAGGAGGTAGGCCCATTCATTCTGGGGCGGAGAATAGCCGACATCCAAAACCCGGCCTAACCCGCGCCCTGCCGACAGGACAGGACACCCGAGCCCAAGCAGCCCCAGAGGGAGCGCACCGCCAGCCCCGCCCACGGCGAACCCCCAGGCCCCGAACCCCCCCAATAGTCTAAGACAACACCCGACGACCCGTCGCCTTATCAGACCCCACCCCAGTATAGCCGCCAGAGAACCAGGAGGGTCAGAGAGAAGAAAAAATAAATAAATAAATAAAAAAAATAAAAAAACCTAGACCCCGACACACACATACACATGTCCCCAAATGTGCTGTTGATGTGTGTTGTTTTAAAGTGCACTTAAAAAAGGGAAAGAGAAGAAGCAAAGGCTGGCATATGCCAGTTTCCCATCCACCCCCACTCTAACCCAGGCCCTTAATGTCTAAATGCATAATTGTGAGT
The DNA here is from genome assembly GCA_038048925.1 of Garcialebias charrua. Taxonomy (NCBI): domain Eukaryota; kingdom Metazoa; phylum Chordata; class Actinopteri; order Cyprinodontiformes; family Rivulidae; genus Garcialebias; species Garcialebias charrua. The sequence continues at coordinate 33,547 of JBBPBX010017635.1, read as the reverse complement.
GAGCACAGGCACGGTAGGCGAGAATGGTGTCATCTCACCACCCATAACCATAGTGCTCACCCCAATTCCAATATGTGAATTTTATGAGGATGTATATAAATGAATGTCTAAGGTATATAATAAAATTCAGTCCCAGGTGGCTCTGAACAACAAGAGATGTAAAGAATGTTGTAGCACACCTGAGCCTCAAATGCCTACATGTATTAATTAGAAATGAAGAGGGTGGAGGCGCGCAGTGAGGGATGGAGAGAAAATAACTACAGGAACAATGCTCCCGCAGCGAGTCAGCTCCCCCGCTGACCCTGTATACCCCCCCAGTTCGCCAACGTCCACCCAAGGATCGAGGCCAAACACCCCTTGACCGCCAGGCCCATTAAGCCCCAGACCAGAGAGGGACACGGCCACGAGGGCCGCCAGCAGCAGGACCAACAGCCCACACCCACCAGGGCTGCCAAGACCCCTGTTAACTGTAGTCAGCCCGTCGCCCAGGAAGACACAAAATCCCACATGGACGACATGGCCAAGAGCGCCCGCCCAACCGCCAACAGAGCCAGGAAGCACCGGGAGCGGGCCCCCACCATAGTCCCAGACCATCATCAAGGACATCCACTCAATCCCCATCCCAGAAGAAATACTAGACCCACCCTTCATGCTAACAACTTTCAGAACACATAACACACTAGACACCCAGGCTGTGACAACCTGCCCCCTCCCATGGCCACCAGTCACACCCCCAAACACCCAACACCCAGCTCATGAACCCCCCAACCCACCAGCGAGCCGAGGGCTCCCTGGCCAGAGCCGGGCACAAGAGCGCAAGCCAGCCCATAGCCCGGCGACCCACCCGCAGGAGCCCAGATCCCCGATCCTCACCAGGCCCAAGCCCGGGGACGACACGCCCCAAGAATCCCAAGCCCTCCAGTATCCACCCGAAACTACCCCAGCACAACCGGATCACCGATCGGTGACCCATGACTGTCACCACAGACCCCCCCAAAGCCCGTATGCTGTCCCCAGCAGGCATCCCCCAGAATCTCCCTGGTCCTCTCTAGGTTGAAGGCAGGGTCCTCCCCGCCCAAACAGCCCCACCCCCCGGCACCCCAAACCCCGACCTCCTCACACACCAGCCACTATGCCCCACAAGGCCAGATCCCAGACCCTCCACCCTCACTACGTGAATAATGAATAAATAAGTTTGTTCTCTGATCAGTCTAAGAAAGTCTGAAACACTCAGACTTTGTATGTAACTAAGAAAGTCTGAAACATTCAGACATTGTGTGTAATTTTCCTGTCTGTCACTACCGGGGAGTTGTGAGATAAGAAGTTGAAACTGGGCTGATTTCATCACCACAGGAACAGTCAGTTTCATCTCCTGATTTCATCACCACAGGCATCTCTGGAACTTTGTTATAAGAAGTTGAAACTGAGCTGATTTTATCACCACAGGAACAGTCAGTTTCATCTCCTGATTTCATCACCACAGGCATCTCTAGAACTTTGTTGCTTTGGTTCCTAAAGATAATGCATTGCTTGTGGAAAGGGCCTGGCCAAACTCTGTTTCGCAAGCAGTCCTTATCTAAAGGAATAAAAAGAAACAGGCTGAGCTCCCAGATTTAGAGTCTGACGGGGAGGAGTAATCGCCCGGATTGTTTTAATGCTCACTTTGCCTGTGGTTGACGAACAGCTCTCTCACTTTGATGTCAAACGGTAAGGGTATTTGTTTAAGTATTAATGCTTGTATGTATGTGTGTTACTTGTTTGTTTTCTGGCTTACTTGCTATTTAATTTTATTTAATTTCCTATGGTTAAAATAAAGAACATTTGTTTTTAAACAGAAAATAGCTTCCTGTGTGGAGTCTCTTGAGCTGTGATATTATTTTGAGGGTATTTGCCGATCTCTCTCGATCTTGCATAAATAATATTGCATAAAACATTTATGAATAAAAAATTCATAAAATATTTATAAAATAATATTTCATAAAACATTTTGGCGTTGTCAGCAGGATCATAAAGAAAGACTACATAATGCTCAAAAGAATGTTCAAGAGAAAATCAGCGAAGGGAGATAAGACACAGGACAGGACTGAAGTAATACCAGGATGGGAAATACCCTGTTATCAGTCCATAGCATTGTGCCTGAGAGATGGAGCAGGATGCTCCGAGTCTAGGGGAGAATCTCTACGAGATGGAGATCCTGAGACTTTGTTAGAAGTTCTACGAGCAGTAGACGTAAAAATAAAAACGTCAGTAGACGGACTGCAACAGCGTTTGTGGGTTTGTGCCACTGCCTGGAAGAGGCAGAATGAAATAAGTTTGACACAGAAAAGGGCACTCGAAGAAGCCGAGTTGGCCTCTTCATTACAGCATCAGCATGTGCATAGGTAAAGTTTTAAAGTAGTTTTTGATTCTGTCAATTTTCTCAAAACTGTATTCTTTGGAAGTTGAAATAAATCATGGCCCGGATTGCCGAGGAAGCAGTGGCTCAGGTGTCCATGTTAAAAAGAGAAAAAAAGAGGAAACCGAAACGGTCTGTATCACCCAAAAGAGTACAAGCTTTTGTAGCTAGGTTAGGTACGGGATGGAATTCCTCTAGCTGGGATGGAAATTTGTGGGAAGATAATGCAAGTGATGATGATTCCACTAATTCCTCATTACGCCCCTTATCCCGCAGCAAAAGTGTAAAACCGGTGCAGCGGAGGAGGCAGGAACAGATAATGAGACCAGATGTTTTACAAGCAAGAGTAGACGCAGATGGTCACTTTATTTATGAGAATGGTATACAAGTTATGGATGCTGTTCCACAGGATCAACCGCAACCTGAGCTTAGAATGATAACTAAAGATTACACTCAGGAGGAGGTAGCCTATTTGTCCAGGAGGCTCCGTCAGCAGCCGGGAGAACATACAGATGTGTGGTTATCAAGATTAATTGAGGAAGGGGCCAGTCAGGTGGAGATAGATGCCCAAGATGGAATGTTTTTTGCTGGGTTGTCCACAGAAGCTACAGTGAATACTGATTTCCGCGGAGAAGTGAGAGATTTAGGGAATGATTCTAGATCTCTATTTGATGTTTATGCCGAAGCTGTTCGCCAGGCTTATCCAGCTCTCACTGACTGGCCAGAGATAACAGGACAGTGGGACATGCTTCGGGAGTGTGGACAGAGATTGGTTCGATTGTGTGTAAGGGATACTTTAACTGTTGCTGCTGTGGATCAGTATCAGCTGTTAACTATTCCAAAGGCTGTGAGGGATCAGCTGATAAGAACAGCCCCTGTACATTGCCGCACCGCAATCTTTTTTTTTTTTACTTTATCTTTATTTATTTTTCAACAACGCAGTTAACAACAATGACATTTTTCTGTCTCTACTTACTTAAATCTTTTACATTATAACTTGATGAACAGAAATGAGACAAGCTGTATTCTAGCAAAGATTAGTAATATCAACAGAATGAACATGATAATAAAAAATCAATAAAAAAACAATAAAAAAATTATATAATAATAAAAAAAAATAAGGAGAAGAAAAAAAAATCCCCTCAGACGTAAAACATTCCACACATTCCCAAGCATGATAACACTACAGATAGATCCTGAAAATCACAGTATAAACCACTAAAGACAAGAAGGCAATCCTATAATTGTGTCACTGAATCAGTAATGGAAAAACAGGGCTCCATCTTATAGTAAAAGTTGGTTTTTGAAGCCTTAGTGAGTATGTGATTTCTTCCATCAAATAAATGTCCCAGATTTTTTGTATCCATATGTTATATGTAGGAGGCTCTAATTTCATCCATCTAATAGTTATACATTTCAAAGCTGCTGTGAGCAAAATATTTAAGAGATATTTTTCACCCTTCCTGTGTATTCCATCAGGTATTTCTCCCAATATTGCCACTACAGGAGATTTTGGAATACTTTTCCTAAAGATTACCTTGAGAGCTTCAAAAATCTGCTCCCAGAATAAATTTAGCTTAGGACAAGACCAAAAGATATGTGTATGATTTGCGTTCAACATCCCACAATTTCTCCAGCAACAGCTGGGATTTGTTAGGGCCATTTTACTTGTTATTGCTGGTGTTCTAAAAAAGCGGATTATTACTTTCCATTTGAATTCTCTCCATGTATTAGAATTTGTGGCTAGATGTGCTTCAGTGCATATTTCTTCCCAAGTGTCTCCCCTTATTTGTTCCTGCAACTCCGTCTCCCATTTCTGCTTAATATTTGTGGTATCAGACATACTCATAGATAGAAACACTTCATATATTTTACTAATTATCCATCCATCCATCCATTTTCTTCCGCTTATCCGGGGTCGGGTCGCGGGGGTAGCAGCCTAAGTAGGGAGGCCCAGACTTCCCTCTCCCCAGCCACTTGGAGCAGCTCCTCTGGGGGAATCCCAAGGCGTTCCCAGGCCAGCCGAGAAACATAGTCCCTCCAGCGTATCCTGGGTCTTCCTCTGGGTCTCCTCCCGGTGGGACATGCCTGGGACATTTTACTAATTATTTTATTTTTATTTATCTTTCCCTTTTGTATGTCCACTAGGAAATTTTCTATGAGTGTAGATTCATGAAGATTGATCCAGTTATTGTGTGAGATCACAAAGGTTCTAAGTTGTAAATATCTATAGAAGTCCATCTTAGGGAGACCAAATTCACTCTTCAACTGCTCAAAGGTTTTAAAATTTCCCTCTCTAATTAATTGGTGGATATATGTTAGTCCATAATTAGACCAATTTTTAAACCCAGAATCTAAATTATTTGGAGTAAACGTCTTCATAAATCCTATATTTGATAGAAGTGATATCTGTTTTAATAACTTAAACCCTGATTGTATTTTATTCCAGATTTTGAGAGTGTTTCTAGTCCAAATTGAAATTTTCTTTGCAGGTGCATCTAAGAAAGGTAGTGCTTGCAGTGGTACTGAGCACATACTTTCCTCTATTTCCATCCATCGAGAACCTGTACTATTCTGTAGCCAAACTATTAAGGGTTTAAGTTGTGCAGCCCAATAATAATATTTTAAGTTAGGAATTTTGAGACCCCCCTTAGATTTAGGTAGCTGTAGGGTTTTTAATCTGATCCTTGGGCGCTTTTTTTGCCATATAAATCCAGTTATCATTTTATCTAAGGTGTCAAAGGTAGGTTTGGGGATCTCCACAGGTAGCATCTGGAATAAATAGAGTAGTCTTGGTAAAACGTTCATGTGTATACTTTCAACTCGGCCCAACATAGAGATAGGAAGTGTATCCCACCGCTCCAAATCATTTTTAATAGCTCGAAGTAGTTTGCTATAATTTACCTCATAAAGGTCATCTAGAGAAGGAGGTATATGAATACCCAGATATTTAATACCGTTCTTGGCCCATTTGAATCCACACTGTAATTTTGTAGCCTCTGAAGTTGTGCCATTTACATCCATAGCTTCCGTTTTTTCTACATTAATTTTGTAGCCTGAGTAAAATCCATATTTATTGATGATCTCTTTTAGGTAAGGAATTGTTGATGTGGGTTCCGTAAGGTACAGTAATACATCATCGGCATATAATGATATCTTGTGTAGATCTTTGTTGATTTCTATCCCTTTAATATTAAAATCATCTCTAATGATTTGGGCTAACGGTTCAATACTAATTGCAAACAGAAGAGGAGAAAGCGAGCAGCCCTGTCTACGCCCCCGTTCTAGTGGGAATCTATTGGACCTAAAGCCATTAACTTTGACTGCTGCCTGTGGAGAAGAGTAAAGTGTTTGCACCCAATCAACAAAATGAGGTCCGAATCCAAAGCTTTTCAAACTATGAATTAGAAATTTCCAGGACACTCTGTCAAACGCCTTTTAAGCATCTAACGATATAATTACTGAATCCCTCTTCCTTTCTTTTTGTATAGTTATTAAATTTAATAAACATCTTAGATTGTCAGTATAGTATCTGCCTGCAATAAATCCTGTCTGATCAGGATGTATAATTTGTGTGATAAATTTGTTAAAGCTCCACTGACATGATTTTTTAACTTTTCATAAAATGGCTCAACATATATAAATATTAAGATTGACCTCTGATCGTTTTTGCTAAAACAATGTTAAATTAATTAGAATTCCTCTCAAAAATAGTTTAAAATTAGCGCCGTTTTTTTAACATGATAAATAGGGATTTTCTCGTCGCAGGATGATGACGTCATAACAAGACTCGTTTCTACTACGCACCTTGAAAACAATGGAGGAGATACAAACTCGATCCGTCCAATTTAGCCATTTAAAACGTTATATTTTAGCGGATTGTCTTCAGAGAAGCCAAAGTTATTTCAAGTAAACAGCAGGTTATAATTTTTTTCAGCTCCTGCTGGTTTTTGGAGACTTTCTCTTCATGAAGTGAGCAACTGTCTGTGGAGTTACATGAGCTGCATGTGGACGATCCAGAAGGAATTCTACAACATGTAAATCGTCTCCACAGCACTGAAATGGTAATATATTAGTTAATGTTTCTAATAATTATTCAACATTATTAGTTATTAGTTTGTGTACAAAACAATTTGCACAGGCTCCTGCAGCTGTTGATGTTGCTTCAATTTGTCAGCTTTGTTATGTAATCCAGTCAACATGTTTAAAATATTTCATATTTATTTTTCTATTTAATTTGGACATCACTTGGTGTTATAGTGGTGTATCATTAAAATGATGGAAATACATGACATTAGTTTGACCCATTGTCTTAATATACAGTATACTGCATATAATATATACCGGTACTGTGTGTGTCTGTGTGTTTTATCTTTGTCTTCTAGTTTCCTGGAGGAATACATTGGAGGACTGGGCAGCAGAGGAGTGGAGCGAGGATGTCAGTGTGAGTCAATCTAGTACATTCAGCTACATACTGTATTTACATTCTTGGTCTAATTATTTTGACCTCGTGTGTTTGTATGCAGCTCTCAGAAACTAAAGTCTTCACTCCCTCATGTGCACCTGCTGCTGAGAACCATATCACACCTGGTCAAAGGTAATGTTTTCTCCATAGAGACTTGATTTTACTTCATTTTTTATTGATTTTACCTGTTTAACTTGTCATTTTATTGTATATTAAATTGAGTTTTTAGTTCACTGTGTGTTAGTGTACTGACATGTAAATACTGTACACACTAATCTAGGTTCTGCAGGCTCTGTGCTGCACAAGATTCATATAATAATAATAATAATAATGCATTTTATTTGGTAGCGCCTTTCAAAGCACTCAAGGACACTTTACAGCATTAAAAACACAATAAAAACAGTATAAAATAACTATATACCGGTAAAAAGAAAAATTAAAATCAATTAAAAAACACACAAAAAAGAAAATATATAAAATAACTACATAAAAAAGAAAAATTAAAGTGAGAAGGCTAACTTGAACAGATGAGTTTTGAGTTTTGATTTGAAGGTCAGAAGGCAGTCAATGTTACGGATGTCTGGGGGAAGAGCGTTCCAGAGTTGGGGAGCAGAGTGAGAAAAGGCTCTGTGTCCCATGGTGCGGAGGCGGACAAGAGGCACGTTGAGGTGGATGGAAGAGGAAGAACGAAGGGAGCGTGAATGGGTGGTAATGTGCAGGAGATCAGACAGGTAAGGAGGGGCGAGGCTATGAATAGCCTTGAAAGTGTATAACAGGATTTTAAATTGAATTCTGAATGTGACTGGAAGCCAGTGGAGTTGCTGCAAAACTGGGGTGATGTGGTGGAATGAGGGGGTTTTGGTAACAATGCGGGCAGCTGAGTTTTGAACCAATTGAAGCTTACGGGTTAATTTGTGAGGCAGACCAAAAAGGAGAGAGTTACAGTAATCAATTCGAGAAGTGACCAGACTGTGGACCAGGAAAAATATACCTCGCCTCTTTGCTGCAGAAGCCTGGTGTTGGAGGAGGAGAACCACCTTCCTCCGCTTCCACACAGAGTCTGGTCTTCACCAACTCCCACCATAACCAGCAGCTGCCCCCGAGCTGCAGCACAAGATTTTGATGGCCGCTACAGTGACACACAAGTTATCCTGGACTGTACAGAACTACGGTGTCAAACACCTTCATCCTTGCTCCTCCAGAGTAAAGTCTGCTCTTTGGTCAGGAAATGGAGATATGAAGTTTGACAGAAAAGCTGATGGCACAGTCTTGAAGAAAAACAAAATGCTGTCATTTACGTATATTGACATTGTCTTACATTTGTAAGTAGATATTCTTGATGGAAACATGTTGTACTGTTTTCTCTGGAGGTAAATAAAAATAAATGTCACATTTTTGTAAGTGCAGTACCTAAACATTTTATTGACCACTGTATTTTGGTATGTGGATATCTTTTAAATTAATTTTATGTGAGAATGTTAACCTATTGTACCTATGTAAGTTTTTTGAGAGGTCCAACTTTGAAAAACCTTGTTTATTTGATAGTGTCAAAAACAGGGTAAAGTTAAACAAACATATTAACAATCAAATGCCTTAAATGAAAATTACAGATATATTATCCATTCAATTGGATATTTTTTTAAATTATTGTTAGTCTTGTTTTATAGCCACAGTAACAACAACACAATATCCTCTGTATTTCAATATTTGAACACTTTAATTGTGAAATAGAAGGTCAAGATTTTACAGGTAAGAAATCATATGCTAAAAACCTTTAAAATAAAACTTTTATTGATTTATGGAATCTGCTACCAAGTAGGTAAACAGATTAATGAGGGCTGAAAATTTTACAAAAAAAAATCTTGTAATTGCTTTGACTGATAAGGTATTTAGCACCAGCAGCAGCCAGAACCAGGCCAGCCTGTGCTGATGTGTTGGGGCGCAGACGACGCTGAAGAAGGGCTGCTTGTTGAGATGGAGGACTGGGCTGCCGTGGCCAGAGGCAAGGAGGGGCCGGAGTATCTCTGAACCAGCTGGCTCAGCACAAGGCTCTGGCTGCAGGCCAAAGTCACCTGCAAGCACACACACAATAATGATAAAACACACAGACACACACAGTACAGGTATATATTATATGCAGTATACTGTATATTAAGACAATGGGTCAAACTAATGTCATGTATTTCCATCATTTTAATGATACACCACAAGTGATGTCCAAATTAAATAGAAAAATAAATATGAAATATTTTAAACATGTTGACTGGATTACATAACAAAGCTGACAAATTGAAGCAACATCAACAGCTGCAGGAGCCTGTGCAAATTGTTTTGTACACAAACTAATAATGTTGAATAATTATTAGAAACATTAACTAATATATTACCATTTCAGTGCTGTGGAGACGATTTACATGTTGTAGAATTCCTTCTGGATCGTCCACATGCAGCTCATGTAACTCCACAGACAGCTGCTCACTTCATGAAGAGAAAGTCTCCAAAAACCAGCAGGAGCTGAAAAAAATTATAACCTGCTGTTTACTTGAAATAACTTTGGCTTCTCTGAAGACAATCCGCTAAAATATAACGTTTTAAATGGCTAAATTGGACGGATCGAGTTTGTATCTCCTCCATTGTTTTCAAGGTGCGCAGTAGAAACGAGTCTTGTTATGACGTCATCATCCTGCGACGGGAAAATCCCTATTTATCATGTTAAAAAAACGGCGCTAATTTTAAACTATTTTTGAGAGGAATTCTAATTAATTTAACATTATTTTAGCAAAAACGATCAGAGGTCAATCTTAATATTTATATATGTTGAGCCATTTTATGAAAAGTTAAAAAAAATCATGTCAGTGGAGCTTTAAGTCTTCTTGCAACAATTGCTGTAAGTATACGTAGGTCTGTGTTCAGCAGTGATATAGGTCTGTAGGATTGTAAATCTGTAGGATCCTTTCCCTCTTTGAGAATTACTACAATAGTAGCATCTGTCCAGGATGGTGCCAAGGTTTTGGATTTTAGAGCATAATGATATGCTTTTAACAGCAAGGAAGCCACGAGATCTATAAAGGTTTTATAGAAATCGTTGGGAAATCCATCTGGTCCTGGACTTTTGTTGTTCTTAAGTGATTTAATTACCTGCTTGATCTCCCACTCCTCAATCGGCTGATCTAATTTCAAAGCTGCTTCATCCGTTAAGTGTTTCAGTTTTATATTATTTAAAAAAATCTATAATCTCTTGGTCATTATTACATGTATCAAAATTGGTATATAATGATTTATAGAATTTCACAAAGGCCTCTGCAATTTTGTCGGTTTTGGTCTCCATATTCTCTTGGAATTTTATTTTATGAACCAAGTTGGAGGACTGTTGTTTCCTCAATCTAAATGCCAATAACCTACTAGCTTTTTCACCATATTCATAATATTTTTGGTTAGTGAACCTCAAGTTTCCCTCTACTTTATCTGATAATAGGCTATTTAATTGTCTGCGGGCTGCATTTAACTCCTTCATTATTTTAGCTGAGGCCTGTCTTTTATGTTTACACTCTAAATCTTTGATTTTGTCCTCCAAATCTTTTCGTTTAGCATTCTTCTGTTTTTTTCTTGCGGACGTGAAGGAAATTATGTGGCCTCGCAGAAATGCTTTGGCACAGTCCCATATTATCAGAGGTGTTATTTCTGTAGATATATTAGTTTCTAGGTAGATCTTGAGCTCATCTGCAATAAATGCAACAAATGTATTGTCACTAAGCAGTGACGTATTAAGCTTCCATTGTTTAGATGTTAGCCTATGTCCTATATCCCATTTTAATAAAACGGGTGCATGATCAGAGATAGTAATAGGTAATATTTCTATCTCTACTATTCTATTCATTTCTAATTTTGGGGTAAAAAAATAATCGATCCTGGAGTAGGAAGCATGCCTACTAGAGTAGAAAGTGAAGTCTTTAGTTCTGGGAAACCTACTTCTCCATACATCTACAATTCCTGCCTCTATAATCTGATGTTTAAGCATCCTGCTCATCCTAGAGAGTGGGGTTTTTGGTGTAGGCAACCTGTCCAGTATTTGTGACATGGTACAATTGAAGTCCCCCCCAGTAACAACAGCCCAGTGCTGTACTGTATAATTACCTTAAACAATGACTTTATGAAATCAGGTGCATCCGTATTGGGTGCATAAGCATTAACAAACGAAACTTCTCTACCATCAATTATACCATTAACCAATACGTATCTTCCCTCTGTATCTCTATGTAGCCGCTAGTGCATTAACAGAATAACCGAGTTTTCGACAGATCGAGTGCTTTGACTTCTTTCGAGGCTTTTTTGTCCACCTCGACTACCCGTAGTGACGTCATCACGTGATAAAAACAGAGCGTGGGGTAGCTTTTAGCTTTTAGTAGACGCTACAAAATGGATTCCTTTGTGCGCACGGATCTATGAAGCTGGTCCAGTCTTGTCAAAAAGGTAAAACAGTTTATAATTTTATAAATTGCGCCACTCATTGAAACATCCTGTTGACGTTCTTTTGCTATGAACACCGTAGTAGATTGTTGTGACAGCAGAGGGCAGTGTTGCAATGCAGGTCCCATATATAACACGGTCGAAACGGCTTCATCTCTCTCGTTTCACAAAGAAAAAGAAACAAATATTCATCTCTCTAGAGCTATTAAAAATCTATAAACACAATCTCTAAAAGTAAACCTAAATTGCACAGCTGCAGGCGGTGGTACGGTGTGGCTGTGGCCCCATTTGTTTTTTAAGTTTCGGTTTTCATCGCCTTATACTTTCACTTTTAATATTATTAATATAACTAATAGTTTTGTTTTTCCTGTGACTTATGTGCAGTATGATAAATGATAGGAGCATAATAAATGCTCCCAATGCTTTGTTGGTCTTTTTTTTCTTTTTGTAAAGACGTTTTTAGGCATTTATATTTATTTATTTATTTTGCATCGTAAGACACTGTGACGTCATCGGCTACTCGAGCGTCGTTCGAGTTTTTTTATGTTAATGTCGAGGTTAAAAATTATGTACTCGTTCAACCCCTAGTAGCCGCGTTAGTGTGAAATTAATCTGCCGATGCAAAAGTATGACAACACCCTTTTTTTCCCCTGATCGGTGGGATGAGTAAAAAGCCTTATCTGCCCAAGATTTTTTTAAATTTTCATGCTCTGTATCAGATAGATGGATTTCTTGCAAGAAAGCTATGTGACAATTAATTTGTTTTAATTGGTTCAATATTTTCTTTCTTTTGACAACATTATGGAGCCCTCTTACATTATAAGTTACAATTTTAAGTGGGTCACCCATTCTCTCTATTTAAACTATATTTAAACATCTCAAAAATTATCATGACTGGTAACAACAACTTCATGCATATTACAGTCTTATATGTGTGAAGTCTAATGGGCACAGAGTGAGCACAGATTAGACCGTTGAAGGGAAAAACAAAATTTAAACTACTAAAACCAACACTTCTAGTCTCAAAAATATAACTATTAACAAATAATAATACAAAATAATAATAATGGAAAGAAAGAAATAGTTTTTTACAAAATAATTGCAAAAGATCCCCAAGGTACCAAGGGATCAAATCTAGACAAAACCAAACCAAGTAAAAGCTATGCTTAATTATTTGGGACATAGTCCGCAGCAGCTAAAGTAAGCTGCAAAAGTGCACAACAAAGATTGAATATGAGTGTGCAATACGTGCACTTAGATATGCGAGGAAATTAACTCAAATCACAGTATTAATATATTCTGCACAAGCTCCTGCAAANAATCTTGAGGAACCCAGATTAAGAGACCCGGAACGAGACAGACACAGGAGAGTACAAAACAACAGTGTTTATTATTTTCAGTGGAATAATCAAACAATGCTTCTCTACAACTCCTGAAAGAGGGGAAGAAGGTCAGAGAGGGTCTCACAGGGGAACTGGTAGATTTTGGATGTTGTTGTTTGTCTCACTTACAGACTGAAGAGTGATGCTGGGTCCAACCTCCAATCCTAGGAGAGTCTGCAGAGAAGGAGCAGGTCCAGAGTCCAGTTGGATGAGGAAGGCAGGCAACTGGTGTGAACAAGGTACGAGGGAAACCAGTATGGGTCATGAGGAGAACCAGAACGGGTCACGAGGAGAACCATGTCTGAGCACGAGGGAACCAAACGGGTCACTAGGAGAACCAGGTCAGAACACGGGGAGAATCCAAATGGGTCACAAGGAGAACCAGGCCAGAGCACAGGGGGAACCAAGCCAGGACCAGGAGAACCAGAGCCAAGGAGTCAGGAACACTGGACACAATAGCAAAAGGTGAATAAATCCTTTGACTAAACTATGTTCAGGCTAGAAGCACAAATATCATGGGAAGGTGATATGCTCCAGCGAAGAGTATCACTGGACTGCAGCCTTAATTAAGTAGGAGAGATCCTCATCAGGTTGATGACCGCCAGGTGTTGACAATCAGCGGCCATCTTGGAGTAGGGGCTGCAGGCAGTGGTACTCTTACAGTACCTCCCCCTCAATAATTGCCTCCAGGTGACCTGAGGCGCTTCTCGGGGTGGTTCCTGAAAAAAGAAGTAATAAGGCTGGTGTCCAGAATGAAGGACCTGGGGATCCAAGACCTCTCCTCAGGACCGTACCCCTCCCAATCGACAAGGTACTAGAAACCTTTACCACTGCGTCGCACGTCCAGAATAGTTCTGACCGTGAACACAGGGTGATTTTCTATCAGGTGAGGCGGCGGAGGGAGGTTGGAGGGGGGTCGGAGGGGGGACACAAGGGACTTTCAGAGACGGGTTTGACTTGGGAGACATGGAACATGGGATGAATTTTCATGGACCTGGGAAAGCTGGGTCTGACTGCAGAAGGGTGAATTATTTTTGAAATGGAGAAAGGGCAGATGAAGTGAGGAGCCAACTTACGGGTGGTGTCCTTTAAGTTGATGTCCCAGGTGGACAACCACACTCTTTGACCCACCTGATATGTGGGTGCTGTGGAACGTTGACGATCGACGAGCCTTTTGGTCTGAGCCGCCGTGCGCAGGAGGGCTGCCTTGCAGCGACAGCGTCTAAAGTGGTGTTGGACGGAGGGAACCGTGCAGTCCGTCTCCAAACTGGAAAATAAAGGAGGCATACAGCCTCTCATTCAACCTTTATTTATACAGGCTAGCCTCGTTGAGTCACGGGGACTCATTTACAAGAGGGACCTGTCTCACTCACACCAAACAACCATCCACTCTCACACTCACACCTAGGGTCAATTTAGAGTCACCAATCAGCCTAACAAGCATGTTTTTTGGTCTGTGGGAGGAAACCGGAGTACCCGGAGGAAACCCACGCATGCACGGGGAGAACATGCAAACTCCACCCAGAAAGGCCCCGGACCGGGATTTGAACCGGCAACCTTCTCGCTGAGAGGCAGCAGCTCTACCAGTTGTGCCACCGTGCACAACTGGTAGAAAAGAGAAAGAGGCTTCAAAGGGGACATACCTGTGGCCGAGGACTTATGGGAGTTGTGGGCGTATTCCACCCACACCAGGTGCTGGCTCCAGGCTGACGGATTCTTTTCTGCAACACAGCAAAGGATGGTCTCCAGTTCCTGGTTGCAACGTTCAGCCTGGCCATTGGACTGTGAGTGGTACCCTAAGGTGAAGCTAACAGAGGCTCCCAGGGAGTTTAAAAAACAGCACCATATCTGTGAGACAAATTGGGGGCCACGGTCGGACACCATGTCTGAGAGGATACCATGGATTCAAAACTGGCTCATAATCTGTGCAGTCTAAAAGGCCGAGGGAAGCTTGGGGAGGGGGACAAAATGGGTAGCCTTGGAGAAACGATTGATGATTGACAATATGAAAACAGCTAAGGTGATTCCGATTTTTAAAAATGGTGAGAAACATGTATTCGAAAATTATAGACCAATATCATTGTTACCGCAATTTTCAAAAATCCTGGAGAGATTATTTGCTACCAGACTAGATCAATTTATAGAGAAACAAAGTGTCTTAAGTAGCAGTCAGTATGGGTTCAGAGCTAACAGTTCCACATCAATGGCTATTATGGAATTCATAGAACACATAACAGCTGCAATTGATCGACACCAACATTGTGTCAGTGTTTATGTAGATTTAAAGAAGGCATTTGACACCATTGATCACAGTATTCTTCTAGAAAAGCTAAGTAGATACGGTCTGAGAGGTCATGCACTTCAGTGGGTATCTAGCTACTTGAATAATAGGAAACAGTTTGTAGAAATTAATGGTGTAAGATCTAAGTTTGGTAACATTACATGTGGAGTCCCTCAAGGTTCCGTACTAGGACCTAAGTTGTTTACTTTATATGTGAATGACTTAGTTAATGTATCAGAACTTTTTGGATGTATTTTATTTGCTGATGATACAACATTTTTTTATTCAGGAAAAGATATAAACACAATGTTGAACATAGTACAGACAGAATTTGAAAGAATACAACATTGGTTTCAACAAAACAAACTGTCATTGAATTTAGAGAAAACAAATTACATGATATTCAGTAATGTGAAGACTGATGGTGATCTTTCACTTAAAGTAAATGGTATTGAGATCAGTAAAGTCAATGAGGTGAAATTTTTAGGTGTCATCATTGATGACAAGCTGTCATGGAGAACTCACATTAATTACTTACGAACAAAAATCTCAAAATCTATTGGAATACTATATAAAGTGAAGGAGTTATTTAATGACAAAGCCCTGTTTTTGTTATATAATACATTAATTCTTCCTCATTTGATTTACTGTATTGAAGTTTGGGGTAAAGCTTGTAAGACAATCACAAATCCGGTCTTTATTTTACAAAAAAGAGCTATAAGAATTATCACTAGAAAAGATTACACTCATCCATCACATATATTGTTTTGTAAATTGAAAATTTTGAAATTCTATGAATTGGTCGATTATCACATTTTAATATTTATGTATAAGGCCCACAAAAACATATTACCTTCTAACATTCAAATTAACTTTGTTAAAAGAGAGAGTTATTATTTTTTAAAGGGGATAGAACTGTTTATGAAGCCATGGTTTCGAACCTGTTTGAAAGAGAGATGTACTTCAATCCAGGGTATAAGTTTATGGAATGGTTTAGAGGATGACTTTAAAAAAATCAGATCTCTGTGTATATTTAAGAGAAGGGTTAAAACTAGTTTTTTGAAAATATATGATCATGTATAATTTAATTTTAAGAAACTGCTGTTTGAGCTGACGTATTTTTTTTTAGTATTGCTTTTATTTTATATTATATTTTGATTTAAATATTTTGAAAAAAGGAGCAGACATTATAAGATTTATTCTTCTTCTGCTTCTTTTCATTTTGATTTGTGTATTAATTGTGTTTTTTATTGTAAACATTTTTTTGTATTTTAAAATGAATGAATGAATGAATAAAATGAAAAAAAAAAATGAAATGATTGTCAGAATAGTGGTGTTACCATCAGAAAGTGGCAGGCCTGTGACAAAGTCGATGGCGATGTGTGGCCAAGGGCGGTTAGTGGTCGGCAGTGGCTACAGGAGTCCAGCAGGGGGCTGAGTACCAGTCTTATTCCTGGCGCAGGTAGGGAAGGCTGCAATGAAGGCTTTGATATCAGAGGACATGGAGGGCCAACATAAATGTGCTTTGGCCAAGGAGAGCATATGGGTCGTACCTGGGTTACAGGACAGTTTATTAGTATGAAGCCAGTGCAGTACCTTAGCCCTCATGCAGGTTGGGACAAACAGGGTTCCAAAGGGTCCACCGCCAGGGTCAGACTTGAGGGCTACTCTGATCTCACCCTCAATAGGCCAGGAGAGGGCGCCAACAACACATGTAGGGGGCCGAGGGGGGTTCTGAAGGCAGTTTTCCACTCGTCGCCTTCTTTAATGCGCACGAGATGGTAGGCATTTCTTAAATCGAGCTTGGTAAACACGGTTGCTGTTTGCAGCTGCTCATGGAGAGAATCGATCAAGGGAAGTGGATATTTATTCTTAACAGTTATGTTATTCAAACCTCTGTAATCTATACAAGGCCGAAGGGTTTTGCCTTTCTTAGAAACGAAGAAGAAACCTGCCCCGACAGGGGAGGTAGAAGGGCGAATTATGTCTGAATCTAAAGATTCATTAATGTACTTCTTCATTGACTCTCTCTCAGGGCCAGAAAGGTTGTAAAGCCGGCTTGACGGCAAGGTGGCGCCAGGAAGCAACTCAATGGAACAATCATATGGACATGAGGGGGAATCGACAGAACTCTTTGTTTAGTAAAAGCTGCCGTTAGGTTGTGGTAATCTGCCGGAACGGCAGTGAGGTCGACCTCCTCCTTGGGAGGAGTAGAATGGGGGGAACTACACACAGCGGAACATAAACAATGCTTAAGGCATTTATCACTCCATTTCTCCACCTGACCAAGTTCCCAATTAATATCAGGGTGAACTGGTGATGACACGTTAAGATCAGGAGCCGGGGAAGACTGGGTCTTGTAGTTCTCTTTAAACTGCTTAAAGGCGTAGTGCTCACCTGGGAGGGTCGCAAACCCAGAAGTAGAATGTCTCTGGGAGTTGTAGTTCGACTCTCTCCTTCTCTCCCGGAAGCGATCGTCAATAGAGATGGCGTGGTCGATTAATTAATCAAAACCCTCAGGTTTGTCCAGAGTGGCGATTTGGTCCTTAAGATGATCAGACAGAGAGTTTAGAAAGGTACCTTGTAAGGCCAGGTCGTTCTATCCAGTCTGGGCGGCGAGGATCCGGAACTCCAAGGCATATTCAGATACCGCACAACGGCCCTGGCACGACAGCCTAATAGGCGCTTTAAGGCATTTGGTGCCTGCAGGGGCGACCAAAAATCCTGCAAAATTCTTTTAGAAGTTGATCGGGTTAACGTGACTCTGGAGGAAGGAGTTGGCCCATCGAAGAGTGTTACCTTTGAGTTCACTGACGAATTAAATGATATTAGCTGCGTCCGAGGAGTACAGAGAAGGAGCCCCCTCGAAGGCATGTCTACATTGTAGTAAGAAAGCTCCACACTGGTCGGGGTCTCCTGCGAAGAGCTCAGAGGGCTTTATGATTAATTACTGGACAGGGGAAGCTGAACCAGGGATCTCTTGAGGAACAACGGGAGTCGATGGAATGGTAGGAGCTGGAGAGGAAGAGGGTAGAAGTTGTCGCTTAATAGAAAAAAACCATACTTCTGAGTTCCTGTAAGTTGGACTGAACGGTACGTTATTGGGCCAGGACTTGCTGCAACATTTCATCTAATTTGTCGATCCTCTCCTCCTGAGGGACGGGGGAGTTCTGCTCACTCCTGGTCTCATTCTGGGTCATATTTGGCTGGAGCATTTCTGTTATAATCTCGAGGAGCCCAGATTAGTTTGAGACCCGGAACGAGACAGACAACAGTGTTTATTATTTTCAGTGGAATAATCAAACAATGCTTCTCTGCAACTCCTGAAAGAGGGGAAGAAGGTCAGAGAGGGTCTCATAGGGGAACTGGTAGATTTTGGATGTTGTTGTTTGTCTCTCTTACAGATTGAAGAGTGATGCTTGGTCCAACCTCCAATCCTAGGAGAGTCTGCAGAGAAGGAGCAGGTCCAGAGTCCAGTTGGATGAGGAAGGAAGGCAACTGGTGTGAACAAGGTACGACGGAAACCAGGATGGGTCACGGGGAGAACCAGCACGGGTCACGAGGAGAACCAGGTCAGAGCACGAGGGAACCAAACGGGTCATGAGGAGAACCAGGTTAGGACACGGGGAGAATCCAAACCGGTCACAAGGAGAACCAGGCCAGAGCACGGGGGAACCAAACGGATCATGAGGAGAACCAGGTCAGGACACGGGGAGAATCCAAATGGGTCACAAGGAGAACCAGGCCAGAGCACGGGGGAACCAAGCCAGGACCAGGAGAACCAGAGCCGAGGAGTAAGGAACACTGGAGACAAGAGCAAAAGGTGAATAAATCCTTTGACTAAACAATGTTCAGGCTAGAAGCACAAATACCATGGGAAGGTGATATTCTAAAGTGAAGAGTAGCACTGGACTGCAGCCTTAAGTAGGAGAGATCCTCATCAGGTTGATGACCGCCAGGTGTTGACAATCAGTGGCCATCTTGGAGGAGGGGCTGCAGGCAGTGGTACTCTTACAATTAGGAGGTCAAAAGAAAGTACATAAAAGACGTAAAAACAGACACATCACAATAGTAGCTCGTGCAATACATAATATTACGGGGTTCAGTTTGTAAAGTTACACAGTCAAAAATTAACAGCAATATTTTGGTTTATTTAGATTTCATACAAAAAAATAGGGTGATTTTTTTTAAAAAGTCATATTTTCACGATGTTATTCATACTTTTATAAATGTCATAGTTCCAAACTAAATATTTAATTTACAAGCTAAATATTTAATTTACAAACTAAATATTTAACTTGTAAATTAAATAGTTAGTTAGCACGCTAAATATTTAGTTCCACACTAGTTTACAAACTAAATGTTTATGTCCAAGATAAATGTTTAATGTACAAACAAAATATTTAACTTGCAAGTTACCGGTAAATATTTAGTTAGTAAATTAAATATTTAGCTTGGAAATTAAATATTTAATTTACAACTATATATTCAGTTCACTAACTAAATATGTAACTTGCAAGTTAAATGTTTTATTTGTAAATTAAACAATTATATTGGACATGAACATTTAGTTTGTAAACTAAATATTTAGTGTGAAGCTAATTATTTAGCTTTCTAACTAAATATTTAACTTGTAAGTTAAGAATTTAATTTGTAAACTAAACATTTAGCTTGTAAATTAAATATTTAGTTTGGAACTATGACATTTATAAATGTATGAATAACATGGAGAAAATATGACTTTGAAAAAAAACACAACTTTTTTTAATTAAAGGCTAAATAAACCAAAAATATTGCCTTAAATTTTTTGACTGTGTAACTTTACAAACAGCATCCCATATCATAAACTACTGATGTAACCATTAAAAAACCAATAGTGCACACATTGAAATCATTACAACAACAGAACAACTTCAGCAGTATAGCTTGTGTTCTGTTTTGCTATCTTGTATGAACTGTTTGTTTGTCCAGTCCTGAGTGTACAGCTTGCAGCAGTGTGTCCCAGTTGTGTTGCGTTACACTGGATTAAAATCAGAAATGACAGCCAGGACAAGAACAAGACAGATGGTTCCTAACAAGGCATCAGTTACAGGTCTTACATGGAAAACCTTTCATCCTTTTGTTTGCTCGGCGCTTGCAGTGGTTCCAACATTTGAATCCCATTCTTCACGGACTTTATTAGCCAACTGCATTGTTCAGATGGTTGTCATTCTCTTTCTTTCTTTTGACATTTGGTTTTGCAGCATGTTGGTTAACAGACCTCATCCTCTGATGATTTTTATTCTAAAACACTTCTAATTGTAAAACGTTTATTAAGGTTGCATGATTTAAAATCAAGTCGATTAAGCATTCTTTTCTAAATAAGAATCAATGCATAAAGAAATATATGCTTTAGTTTACATTTTTGAGCCCTCAAATCAGGTTTTGGAACCATGGACTGATGTTTGACAGAAAGACTCACACTAACAAAGATTTTCTCCATCATGTTTGTTCTATGAAAGAAAAGTAGAAATTACTGAATTTATTTTAAAAGCAGAGTGGAAAAGGGAAAGTGAGAACTGCTGGTTTACAAGCAGGTCCTTGAATGTAGTTGAAAATACCCTGAAAGTGCACCTTTAGCCTGAAGCTCAGACGTTTTCTCTCCAGGGTAAGAATGAATGAGCTGCCTCTGTTTACTGCTGAGAAACGCATGCATTTTCAGCTTAGTCATTTTTAAAGGATAAACAACATTTTCACTGCTTCAAAGCTAAAAGCAATGATGTACACTGTGTTTGAAATATATTGATGGAGATGTTTGATCTGGACCAAAAAGATAACATGAAAGGACAACGTTCATTTTTACAAAACGTTCACTGTGGAATTGATGAATGTCATATCATTATGATTTCTTATCAGTTATCTGATCATTTAAGGATTCATTACAGAGGTGATGTTAACCTGGTGTTAACATTTAGCTTTTTATTGCCCTGATCAGTTTAAATATGGTTTGTGCAAAGAGCAGAAAATCTATATGTTTGTATAATACCAGTGATTCATAGACAGTTTCAGTTCATTTAATGTACCACTATAGCAACAACAATAACATCTGCTCGTCTGTCACCTTTTACTGATCCCTAGAAACATCTCTAATGTTGTCTGCGCTTGTGCAGCATTATTCTATATCAGCAGCATCTCTCTTTGTCTTTTTAAATGCCACAACTGTGTTGCAAGTTGGTGAAGATGTTCCTTTAATTTGCTTATGTTTTATACATTTGCACGTGTTTGCTTGTGTTGCACTGGGCTGAGCTTTCTGGCTCACGTTACTATATGGCCTTATGTCTTTGTCACTGGACTGCACATTTCTCTCGCATATTTATGTACCGTATCCTCTTGGAATAGGCTGTAAGTAGGTTGATATTACTAGCTTTTGCAGATGGTGTAAATTTTTCTTTATTTATACAATGATAAGCCACCTGCCAGGTGGTTTAAACCAGCTCTCCCTCATCAGAGAACATGCATGGAAAGTCAGGGTGTGTTCTGTAGCATCTGGCAATCCAACAACAAGATTCTTCAGAGATAGGAGTTTGCAGGCTTGGGCCTTCATGAAACAAGCTTTTGCCGGCATGTCCCATAGGCACCTGATCAGATTGGGATTGATTTTTGTGGCTGGGTTAGTTATGTGCTCATCAATCTGTTCTTGAGTGGTTTTAGAGTACATTATCCTGCTGGACAAGGCAACTGCCATAGAAGAATGCTACTGGCAGGAATAGGTTTTTTTAATTTTTATTATTATATATTTTGGCTCACAGTGTTGAAGACATTTTGTTTATTCACACTAATAAATGACACAAGACTTTCCAATAAAATCCAGCCCGTTGAAAGATAGTGTTTCTTATTCACTTATGGTGTAGATATTGTTAAATTAGTGACAAACAGTCTTTTTCACAACTGATGCACATGTAATAAGTGTTTTGGGGAAGACAAAAAATAATAATTTAGTGTGGATTGCAGCCAAACAAATGAGAGCTGAATCTGTGGCAATGTTTGACTTGTAATTTTCTATTGTAGATAACATTTTACAGTGCTACTTGTGTTCTTAGCATTGCCAAAGCAGCTTTAAAACTTGTCCAGAAAAAAATAAAAATAAAATAATAATAATAAATAAATAATGCATTGTCTTTATATTTTACAATATCCACGTAACCATTCTATGTTAAAAGGAAATTTAAACATTGAAGATATTTATGGATATCTGGCCTAAAATTGGGTTAAAACTGCTTTACAAATACAATGCTCAGAAGATGTCCAAAGTTAGATTTAAATGTTGAATAGAGGTTTGCATTTAACTGAAATTAAATAAATATTTCCAACACAGGGAACAAGCATAAGATCTAACAAATGTCTCAAACTGAGATGTTTGTTTTCTAAACATGATATCCCAGTGGCTTTCAAAACTGAAAGTTATGCACCATAACTCATGTTCCCTGAAGGAAGGGAACGAGGTGCAACATACTTGCTATGGGAATTGCGACCCCGCGCGATTACCTGAAGGAATATACTCACGCCTTTACGGCTGGGGCGTCACCGCCGCGCCAGAGGCCCCGCCCTCTGGGTACTTAAGCGGCTTGCGCCCCTCCATCTTTCTCCAAAATTGCACTTCACCGAGCTTTCAGCATTGAAAAGGGCCAGATATGTTGCACCTTGTTCCCTTCCTTCAGGGAACATGAGTTATGGTGCATAACTTTCAGTTCCCTTTCAGTTGGTCTCTCGGTGCAACATACTTGCTATGGGAACGTAATCCATTCACGCCCTTGAAATGCTCAGCAAAGTACAAGTGAGAACATCCATCCTAAAAGACAGGCATCTCCCAGCTACTTTCTGCAGGGAATGCAGAAAGCACATGCTAAGAGGAAAAAATGCCAAATGTAAGAAACACCAACGTGATGTTTCCACTAGGCATATAAATGTATACACCAACTAGAGACAGCTTAAGCGTGCTCCATCAGTGTGAATACTTATCATCCCCTTTTCCCAATGGAACATCCTGAGAAACAGGAGGAAAAAATGGACCCACCACGTCACAAGAAATTGGGTGACAGATGTAGAGGTAGAAAACCCAAGCCAAGCACAGGGTAACCTCTCAGGTCCTTGTTAACTTTGTTCTTAATGTTGTTGTTGTTTGTTTTGGGACAAAGCAACCAAAGCCTTAGGCTCTCAGCCAGATCCCTTCAGAGGCCAGGCTGAAAGTTGCCATAACTCCGGACGTAGGTGTAGAAGCTGCCCATGTGCCTGAGTTAGTAGGTCCCTGTGAGAAGGCAATTGCCATGGTATCCCAGATAGCATTGAAATCAGCTCTGGGAACCACGTTTTCTGTGGCCACCAGTGATGTCACTAACGCATTACAAAGTAATGCGTTACTCTTGTCGGACCACTTTTTTCAGTAACGAGTAATCTAACGCGTTGCTATTTCACAATCCAGTAATCAGATTAAATTTACTTTCTCCAAATTATTGTGCGTTACTTTTTTGTCATTTTCTGTAGTACTGTAATTTTATTTTATTTCCTCAATGCGTCTCGGCCGGGGAGTGATTAAAAAAAGACGCGGAAATTCGGTCAGCTGCTGTGGCTGTTTGAAACCTGACACCACAACACCATGCAACGCTTGCGTGCGTGACAGGAACATACTTGACTGAGGTGTATGGAGATAAAACGATGATGAAATGGGCGTGGACAAATACAAAAGGGGCGTGAAAAAATACAGATCTCACGAGAGCAAATACATACATTCGACGGAGCAAATTACACCCGCGCGCATAATAGGGACGAGCGCGAGCGTAGAAAAGAGCTCCGAGAGCGCTCACGTGCGCTCAGAGAACAACCACATGCTTGCGCCAGTAAAATGTATGTACTGTTTGCCTGTTCTTCTCGCTCACGGTTCAGTATTTTGTCAGTCGGTGGGCGGAGCCAGCCGGCCTCTGTATCAGGACACATGACTGGCTGGAGTCCCTTCTCCTCTGTGATTGGATGTAACACTTCCTGAACTTTGGGAGTTTTTCTCCCAGTTTTTAACACATTTTTATCTTATATTTTATTTATATTTTAAATCTCTGAAATACACTGAAAACAATACAGATCTGTATGTATGAAATGTTAATAGATTGGCCCACTTCTTCTTCTGGCGCGAGCATGTGGTTGTTCTCTGAGCGCACGTGCGCGCTCTCGAAGCTCTTTTCTACGCTCGCGCTCATTCCTATTACACGCGCGGGTGTAATTTGCTCCCTCGAGTGTATGTATTTGCTCTCGTGAGATCTGTATTTGTTCACGTCCCTTCTGTATTTGTCCACGCCCATTTTGTCATTGTTTTATCTCCATAGAGGTGCGTACACGGAGCTGAGAGAGGAGGAGAATCACTTACTACAGTTCAGTAAAACAATGGAGCCAGGAGCCTCTCCGGGTCGAATCATAGCAGAGAGCTGAGACAGGAGGTCCCCCCCCCACCCGCGACCAAAACAACTAAAGCTTGACTTCGGTACAGCCCCCCCCCCACCTCCTGCTGTGTACAAACTGGTGTTGATGGCAGCTATCAATCGTCACAATAGGTCTGTCAATAGGTCTTATTTACATACAAATACATTCTTTGTTCTTGTTTCTTCTGGTATTTACGCAAACAAGCTCATCTACAACAGCTCCATTTCGTGTCAGGAGAACGCACAGCATGCAGGTAGTTCACGATGCATTCAAGAGCATATGTTTGTTCGGATGTAACAGAGACCATGTGTAGACAATTTCCTAAAATTAAAATAAAAAACTCTGATTTTGACGTTGAAAGACTGTCTTTATTATATTATTTATTTAAAAAAAATAAAATTTGTTTAGTGAAGTCAAGAAAGACACTATTTTTTATATAAAGCAAGTATTCCTTTATTCATTCAACCTTCATTTATGATATATCAAGAAATATTGCCTTATTTTTATAAAAAGTATTTATGTTTAATGAACTCAGACTACTTTATGTTTCATAAAAACAAGTATTTATGTTTAATGAAGTCAAGAAAAAACATTTTGTTTTTGAATATTTTTATTAGTAATTATTTTATTAATACATTTACGTTTTTTATGTATTGTGACAGAGGGCTCTTGGCAGCAACAGCTGAAAGTAACTAATAAAGTAACAGTAATCTAACTTAGTTACTTTCCAAATCAAGTAATCAGTAACTTAACTAAGTTACTTTTCCCAAAGACTAATCAGTAACTTAACTAAGTTACTTTTTCAATGTAACTATGCCATCACTGGGGGGGGGCTATGAGAATCAAGGAGAGAGCTCCCTGACGTACCCGTTCCAATGTCGCCCCGATCAGAGGGACAGGTGGAAAGGCATAGTAGAGCACCCCTGCAGGCCAATCATGTGCCAGAGCATCCATACCCAATGGAGCATCTGCTTCCCTCAAGGAGAAGTAGAGGTCACAGTGTGAGCTAGCCCTGCAGGCAAACAGGTCCACAGTAGGGGTTGAACGAGTACATAATTTTTAACCTCGACATTAACATAAAAAAACTCGAACGACGCTCGAGTAGCCGATGACGTCACAGTGTCTTACGATGCAAAATAAATAAATAAATATAAATGCCTAAAAACGTCTTTACAAAAAGAAAAAAAAGACCAACAAAGCATTGGGAGCATTTATTATGCTCCTATCATTTATCATACTGCACATAAGTCACAGGAAAAACAAAACTATTAGTTATATTAATAATATTAAAAGTGAAAGTATAAGGCGATGAAAACCGAAACTTAAAAAACAAATGGGGCCACAGCCACACCGTACCACCGCCTGCAGCTGTGCAATTTAGGTTTACTTTTAGAGATTGTGTTTATAGGTTTTTGGTAGCTGAGATGAATATTTGTTTTTTTGTTTGTGAAACGAGAGAGATGAAGCCGTTTCGACCGTGTTATATATGGGACCTGCAATGCAACACTGCCCTCTGCTGTCACAACAATCTACTACGGTGGTCAGAGCAAAGAACGTCAACAGGATGTTTCAATGAGTGGCGCAATTTATAAAATTATAAACTGTTTTACCTTTTTGACAAGACTGGACCAGCTTCATAGATCCGTGCGCACAAAGGAATCCATTTTGTAGCGTCTACTAAAAGCTAAAAGCTACCGCGCGCTCTGTTTTTATCACGTGATGACGTCACTACGGGTAGTCGAGGTGGACAAAAAAGCCTCGATAGAAGTCAAAGCACTCGATCTGTCGAAAACTCGGTTATTCTGTTAATGCACTAGTCCACAGAGGCTTTCCCAAATCGTGACCAGACCTGTTCCACAATCCGTGGGTTCAGGCTCCATTCTGATGCCAAAAGAGGTCCTCTTGAAAGGGCGTCCGCTCCATAATTTAGTTCACCAGGGACATGAGTCGCCCTAAGTGACAAGATTCTTGAAGCACACCATGTGAGCATCCTCTGTGCCAGTCCTAGGAGAGCCTGGGACCTTGTCCCTCCCTCTCTGCTGATGAAGGACACCGTGGTCCTGTTATCTGATTTCACCAGGATGTGTTGTCCAGCAATCAGACCTTTGTTGAAGAAGTATTTTAAATGGTAAATGGAGCTTATTTATATAGTGCTTTCTAGCCCCCTGTGAGGAGCCCCAAAGCGCTTTACAATACCAGCCATCCACCCATTCATTCACACATTCATACACCGGTAGTGGTAGCCTGCCTTGCAAGGCGCCATCCAGACCTACCGGGAGCAACTTGCTTCTACCGGGAGCAACTTTTAGTGACAGAAATACGGCCAACAACTCTAGGAAGTTGATATGTAATCTTCCTTGCTGTTCATTCCAAAGGCTGCGGGCGTTCTGATTTCTACAGATCGCCCCCCATCCTGTTTTTGAGGCGTCCGTCGTGATGACCACACAAGATGACACCCTTCCCAATGAGACCCCTTCCGTGAAAATGGACAAATCTATCCAGGGTTCCAAGGTCTCCAGGCACTCTGGGTCTATCCTAACCTTCTCTGCCTGATTAGGCAGGTCGGGCTGTATTCGTTGGTTTAGCCATAGCTGTATGGGCTGCATTTTCAGTAATGCGTGTGGGACACAGGGAATGGCTGCCGCTAAAAGGCCTAAGAGGCGTTGGCAGGTTTTCACAGGGACCCGTTGGTCCAGTTTAAATATTTCCAGGCAACGGCGAGGAGGAAACTCGTTCCTTCGAGAGCCATGCTCTGTACTGGACGGTGTTGATCTGTACTCCCAAAAATACGGTAACCTGCGATGGAGTCAAATTGCTTTTTTGTAGGTTTGTAGTAATATAGGAAGGGGTCAGTTTCCTGACTTACCTATATTTTAGATGTATAAATTTGCAGGGTTTAGACTGACACAAAAATACATCATTAATTAAACGAGTTCTCTCTTTTTCAGCTTAATACCAATAATTCTATACCTTGACCAGATGTAATTCACAGGAAACGTTAAACTTATGTTGGTACAGTAGGACTGCACCATTTATTTAACATAATTATAAATTACATCACACATTATGTACATGATTGGTTGATCATTTTTCCTATAATTAACTTCAGCACAGATGAAATACGCACCCGTAATTTCATAGGAACAACAGAATAAAGTCATGGGTTTTAATAACTTATATCTCTGCTGGCACAATAACTTAAAGTTTAGTTACTTAAAGTAAGAAAGTTTCAGTGAAGAGAAAATGGAGGAGGAAGAAAATGGAGGATGAGGAGAGTTATTATCTTGAAGTGTTTTAACCAGAAACATGGCAGTTCTCCGGCCGATCTCGGCTACACGTTGGTACCCTTGGCAAAGCATTTGACGACTTTTGTTACTCGTGAAGATGGTAAGTCTCCCTCGGTCCAGTTTGGTCAGTTCGTTTACCATTCTCAGCGTCTCCAGACGTGCGCCTTGACTCGAACCGAAAGTAACGGCAGCTCCTGGTGTTGTTTTCAAGATAAGGCGTTCCTTAAAAGGAATCTCACCAAAAGAGCTTTTCAGCTGTTGAAGATGACTTATAACTTGGCATGTTATAAGTCTTTAACTGAATGACGTGGTCATTGGCATGTTGACCAGACGATCATCAGTTCTTTGGAGAAGACCATGGTTTGAGGCTTACTTCCGCAGACTCCGTCAGTTCCAGCAACAGCTTAGAACTTTAAGGAAGGATCTGTGATCAGTGACTTGTTGTTCTTCTCCGATTGGTCCAAACAAACCAGTGGATGAAGGTCACTCGGATAGGAGAAGATCAGTTTTTAGAACAGAGAAGAAGTTGTTTAGAATGAAGACAGAGAAACAGATTAGACTGGAGCCAGCTTCATAAAACAACTGATTAAAACTGTGTTCTAACTTCTAACAAAACTGAGTTCAGTCTGACATTAATTCACTTTCAACGTTTGATTCATCATATGAAGAAGTGATCATTATTTTGAAATAACATTGGATTTCCAACTTGAATTAAACAGTTTGAATTAAACAGTCTTTGACTTAACAAACATTGAATTCAATAATGCTTATACAAGTAACACAAGGTTATTCATTAACACAAAAATAGAGGAATAAGAGAGTCTCTTATGACTTATTGTGTTTTGATTCAAAATAATGAAATAAAAAAAGTGTCAATGTCTTTTTTCTGAGAGTATCAGTGAAAAAGTGTCACTGGGACATATCAAAGAGACGAAGGTGTATCAAAGACCACCGTCTGTATAGGTTTATGACAAAACCAAGAGACTCCAGGTGAAAAATCACCCTATAGGAGTGTGACTGGGCCTGCTTTCTGCCTTCAGCCAGAATCAGCAGGTCATCAAGGTAATTCATGACCCTGAGTCTTTGATTCCTAAGAGGGGTCAGGGCTACACCCAGACATTTAGTAAATGTACGCGGAGCAGTCTTTAAACCAAAGGGTAAAGCTTTGAATTCATAAGCGTTACCCTCGAAGGCAAAGCGGAGAAACTTCCTGTGTTTCTTCCATACGCCTATATGAAAATATGCATCTTTTAAATTCACTGTACATGCGTAGTCTCCAGATCTCACAGACTGGAGGACTTGTCGCAGTGTAAGCATCTTGAACTTAAATGTTTTAATCCTCTTGTTGAGAGTCCTAAGATCCAGAATCGGTCTCAGGGAATGATCCTTTTTGGGCACCAGGAAGTATTTACTGTAGTGGCCAGAGCGTAGCTTGTATCCTGAGACCAGGCTAATCACTCCCTTTTGCAGCAATGTTGAGACTTCCTCCCTCAGCACGTGTGCATGTTTAGGGTTAATTTTAGATTGTAGCACCCCTGTGAAGCGGGGCGGTCTTTTTGAGAACTGCAACTTGAGCCCATGACGTATCATTTTCATGACCCACTCATTTGGTAAACACGCCTTCCAGGCCTGCGCATGCGCGCTGAGCCTGGAGGGCATGTTGAATTGCTACTCGTCATGTTTTAGCGCCAGAGGGGTGACCTTTGACCCCTCTTACACTCTTCTGAGCAGGCTGGTCGGCCCGACAAAAGATATTTCGAGATCTGACCATCCTTGTGTAAAGGATTATGAGGAGGTCAATATTAATATTGACCTCTTTACCTTAATTAATTTACTCATTTAGATTGAATAGTAATTTCACGGATTCTTTCTTTTTCAGTTTACCCAATATTTCTGTGATCTTTATGATGGATAAATAAATAAAGCCATAGAGTGACAATGGACACGTTAACTTAGTTGGTATGCCAAAGACACTACCATTTATTTAAAATAAATCAACTAAATTAACACCATTACACTTGATTGACATGATTTCACTTTCTTGCAATTTAACACGTCAGCACATTTAAATTGTAACACAACAGACATAAATATAGGATGTTAACATATTTAGTCTGAGGCTCTATGACTTAAATAGTTTCCAGCTTAGAATTGAGGGAAAGGGGATAGGAGGAAAGATGGAGAGATGGTTTAAAGGAAATTGTCTTGAGCATGTTACCAGAAGTGACACTTTCATCCGACTTCTGCTAAATCCAGGTACGTTTGTAAACAGCTCTTTACCTTCGACGACGAGTCTGATAAAGAGATGACACCAGCCTTTCAGATGCACAGAGTCCTTCAGGCCCAGCACGTCCGAGCCGGTCCTCGTTTACGTTTTCAACGTCTCCTGGGATCCGCATCAACCATCAGAAAATATGTCAGCTACTGGCCTCTGACTTCAAGATAACTATTCCAGGAAGGAATAAACAAAGTTTTGAGCTTACGCTCGTTCTAAGTGGACTATAACAGCATGTTATTAGTCCTTAACTGGATGACGTGCCCTTAGCGTGTGACTAAACGTCCATCCAGCTCTTTGGGAAAGTTCACATCTCTTTGAAGTTCCCAGCAGACTCTGAAGCGTTTCAGCAAAACTTAGAACTTAAAAGAAGATCATGAGAGGAGTGAGACTTGTGTCTTTTTCATTGGTCCGTGGACCAGCGAGGAGTTCACTTGTTGTTATCAAGATTCAAGGTGAAATTCACAGCAGAGTGAAAATGTTTTGGAAAGACAGAGAGTGCTGGAGCCCTTTTCATAAAAACAACGGATTAACTGTCTTCTGACTTTCTAAACAAAACGGCCGGGTCTCTCTGACCCGAGTCTTCAACTTTCACCCAGCATTGGACACAGTTTAACTCTTACAGAATAACACAGCTTAAAAGCACACATCATGAAAATGACAAAAGTTATTCTTTTGATTACATTAGAATAAAATCAAAGATAGAAATAGTCTCTTTTGGTGACTATGTTCTCAGATTACAACTAATGGAATAATTTGTAGTAAATGTCTTGCTTTACTGAGAGGTCAGTAAAGGTCATCTCTGGAACAGTTCAAAAATACACAGGTGTATCAAAGTGGACACGGTCATGCCCACTACATCTCCCCCCTTTTGGAAGCCATCACCAGTCCTTGGGGATGGGGTCCAACACGAAAGGAACATTGAACTGTCTCTGATCTTGAAGTAATCCAGCAAGTGGAAGAAGAAAAATCAAAATTATAATCCCATAAAGTTTTTGGAACTTCCATACTGTTCGGAGGTAATCCCATTGCGGTAAGCTTTTAATCCCTTGGAAAACTGAGTCTGTTAACCCTTGGAAAACAAAGTCTGTGATCCCTTGGAAAACAAAGTCTTATAATCCACAGCGGTAATTCCACAGCAGTAATTCCACAACGGTTAGTTTTGTTGATTGATCAGCAACAATTGTTTTCATAATCAGCATGTAGAGGGGATCCCTCGATTGACGCAGAGGAGGCGACCCTTGGATGAAGGTTGAAGACCAAGCGTTGGAGCTGCAGGTCCCCACATCGAAGGTTGTTGGCTGGTTGGCTTCCAGTCAGTGCCACTCTGGTTCTATGTGTCATGCAATTATGTGGTTTTTTAGGTGGGCTTATGATTGGGATTTTACATTAGCCTTACCTATATGCACCTGGTATGTAAGCTATCATGGTTTAGATCAGCTACAATTACCAATTAAGGGGTGGATCAATTCTGTAAAATTAGAGATAGGGATCTATACCTATAAAATTTTGGAGGGCTTCTGTAACGAAGACCTCTTCTTCCAAACTATTCCTCCATTCATTACTTAGTTTAGGTTAAACTAAAATAGGAAAATGAAATATAGTTTGATCTAAATGTCTGTTGTCTTTTAGACGAACGACGTAGGATTTGGTATTCCTAATAAATTTTGAAGTCTATGGCGAGACTCATCAAATGAATAGATAATCTAGAATAGAAACGATCGAATCGGTTCAATTTAGAAATTGTGAGACCAGTGTAGTTTATGGTACCTTGAGTAGCTATAAACTACATTGACCCTTCAACGATTGAGATTTAACAAAAACGAACTGCATGTTGGCATAGTTAAATCCATATCATTCATTAACCAATGTTAATACAAAACCTTTTTGGCTGGGAGTGTTCAGAACCAAACAATATCTCAACTAATGACAACAGTAATGACTAAATACAAGGAAACAACGTTTCACTGCTTCGACACACTCTTGTCGTCAGATTCCAAAGTGCAACACACAAGAAAAACAGGTCTCAACTTTATGACCGAGGTCAAATTAAATCTCGTGGATTTAAACGGTTGTTAAGGATAGTTTTTTGTTGTGGGTTTTAGGCTTAGCGTTTCTAAGTTCAAATTGGACAATGCGACTTATAGGGTGGGAAATATGGTAGTTTAAACCTGATTAGTTTATTTACTAACTTGTGTTTGGACGACCTTATTATCCCATGAAGTCGGTGAGTTTGTGAGATCTTTGTCTTTTGTGGAGTCATTGAACGCCTTGTAAGGTTTGATCTGATTTCGATGTACCCATTTAGCAATTGGCTCTTTGCGGCCTTTGCTGATTTTGATTTCGTAGACGACTGAGGACACTTTGTCTGTTATCAGATGAGGTCCAGTCCACCTGGGCATTAGTTTGCGGGCGAGAGTTCCGGTCTCGGACCCTCCTTTCCCGGTTGCTGGGGCGAACGTATAGTACCAGACTCTGTCTCCCACTTGGAGTTCATTGTGAGAGGCCTTTTGGTCGTAGTACGCCTTGCGTCCTTCAGCGGATTTTTCCAGGTTTTTCTGGGCGAAAGCAAAAGTGTTTCTGAGGTGTACATTCAAATCTTTCATGTATTGTTGTGTAGTGTAGGCTGTTGCCATGGCGGCGTCGCCTGGTTGGTACAACAGGTGTAGAGGGAGAGTCATTTGTCGACCGGTCATCATCTCGAAGGGAGAGATGCCAGTTGATGTGTGTGGAGTGGCTCTTATGGCCATGAGGACCAGAGGGAGTTTCACGTCCCAGTCCTTGTGGTTTGCAGCCACGTATTTCTTCAAAATACTCACCACAGTTCTGTTTGCTCTCTCTACTTGGCCTGAAGCCTGTGGGTGGTAGCCGACATGAAAGTTGGCCTTGACGCCTAGCGTCTTCCACAGTTCTTTCATCACTTCACCTGTGAAGTGTGTACCTTGGTCTGAGTTCACCCGAAGGGGAAGTCCAAACCTTGAGAATATATGATTCATTAACAACATAGCAGTGGTTTGTGCTGTGTCGTTGGGAGCTGGTAGGCATTCTACCCATTTGGTAAATGCACAGGTTACCGTGAGAAAATATTTATTTCCTCTAGAGCTCTTAGTGAGTGGTCCAACCCAGTCGATCTGGAGGTCAGACCATGGGAATGCAATGCCTCTGCTTTGCAGTGGTGCTCTGTGAAGTGGTCTGGTTGGCTGAAACTGGCCACAGACCACGCACCCTTCAATGTAGTCCTTGACATCCTTTTTCATTCCAGGCCAATAGGCAATTTGTTTTAATGCCGTCAGCGTGGCTTTATCTCCTTTGTGTCCTGCGGACGGGAGATCATGGGCATGAACTAACATCACCCCCCTTTGGTCATGGGGAACCACGAACACAGGTGAGGACGTTGGTCCATGAGCGAAAGTTAAGATGCCCTTGATTAGTTTTAGCTGTTTGCGCAGCTGATAGAGGACCTTAAGGTCTGGATCGGAATCCAGGTCGTCTTTAGACGGACTATTTTTGTTCGGATCAGTCAGGTACAGTATCATGGAGTTGATAGC
>JBBPBX010017634.1:0-46590 GCA_038048925.1 Garcialebias charrua | reverse complement strand
AAAGAGGGGATGGGGTGCCGGAGATCCCCACTGGGGGGGAATCTCAGGAAAGTGTTTTGTGTTTATGTTTGTAAATGTTCAATGTTTTCAAGGTACTATGTTTTTCAAATTGCAAATTGCAAATTTCAACAGCCGAGACAAAAAACAAAAAGTGCTGATATATGGACATTAAATGAATGAGTACTGAATCCATTGTTGATGTGATCTCCTGGAACGTAAGAGGCCTTAGGAAACTGATCAAACTCAAAAAAGTAATGAATAGACTTAAACAATATCAGCCCAAAGTGGTTTTTTTACAAGAAACACACTTACTTGCGAACGAAATTGTTAAACTAAGAAGAAGATGGCCAGGTCAAGTTTTTTCAAGCTCATTTTCTCCACATGCTAGGGGAGTAGCAATTTTGATTCATAAATCTTTACCTATTGGTATAAAAAAAGTTATCACAGACCCTGCTGGGAGATTCATAATAATCCAAGCTTCACTGATGAACCAAAACTTTGTTTTGGTTAACCTATATGGTCCCAATGTAGACGATCCTGACTTTTATAATAATTTGTTTCTTTCTATTACAGCTTTGCATGGGGATGTAGTCTGTGCTGGAGACTTTAACTGTACTTTAGACCCAAATCTTGATAGATCATCAGGATTAGATTCAGCACACCTTAAAAGTAGACGGGTTATACAACATTTTATGTCTGAACTTAACTTAAGAGACATATGGAGAATCCAGAATCCAACAAAGAGAGACTATTTGTGCCATTCAACTACCCATAATAGCTATATTGATTATTTTTTAATTTCAAATTCTTTAGTTGCGAGAATTAAAGATTGTACATATAATAGCATATTAATCTCCGACCATTCATTATGTATACTTAAATTTTCACCCTCAACTGCAATTAGACGTAATCCTATCTGGCGTTTAAAACCACACTGGTTACAAATGCCTAAATTTCTGAAATACATTGAAAAAAATATTGATGATTACTTTGACTTTAATAAATCTGAGACTACAGCAACTATCAGATGGGAAGCATTTAAGGCTTTTATACGAGGTCAAATGATGAGCTACACAAAAAACGAAGTTAATAAAACTCTCATGGAGATGGTAAAACTTGAAGAACAAATAAAAGAGACTGAGCTCGAGATAAATCTAAAAGGTTCTAAAGAAAAACAAAAAGAATTGCTAATATTGAGGGCAAAATATGATGAACTATCAACAAATAAAGCTGCATCAGAGATATTCAGATTGAAACAATCCTACTACGATCGGGGAGAGAGGGCAGGAAACTTCTAGCCTGGCACATTAAGGCTATAAAGATTGAGAGGGCAATAAATGAAATTACAACTGGAAATGATAATACTAGCGATCCTCAAAAAATTAATGATCTTTTTAAAGATTATTACTCAAAAGGACACATACCACAAGAGTCGTTAAATTCCTTTCTCAATTCAATAAACACTCCCACACTTAGTGAAACAGCTAAATTAGAACTGGATATACCAATAACTATAGAGGAACTCTCAAATGCAATAGATAAACTAAATTCAGGAAAGGCACCCGGCCCAGATGGGATTCCTATGGACTTGTATAAAATATTTAAAAACAAATTATTACAGTCCCTCCACAATATGATAGTGGAAAGCTACAACTTTAAAGAATTACCTCCCTCATTGAGAAACGCGATTATAACAGTCTTACCTAAACCCGGGAAACCTCACACTAGATGCAAATCTTTCCAACCAATCTCTCTTATAAACTCTGATGCCAAAATAATATCCAAAGTACTAGCAATTAGGCTTGAGAAATTTTTATCGTATCTTTCTAATCCTGATCAGAATGGTTTTATTAAAGGGAGGCAAGCCCATCACGGTATCCGTCGCGTACTAAATATAATTCATGAAAATTATGAACATCCCGATACAGCTTTACTTTCACTCGATGCGGAAAAAGCATTCGATAGAGTGGAACATAATTACCTCTATAGAGTTCTTTCTCAATTTGGCATGGGAAGTTATTTCATAAATTGGATTAAAATAATTTATAACAAACCCAACGCCTCAGTTATAACTAATAATATAATATCCGAACCATTTAATCTAGCTAGGGGCACGCGTCAAGGATGTCCTCTCTCGCCCCTGCTCTTTATCCTAGCAATTGAGCCATTTGCTATTGCCATAAGGAATAATCAAAATATACACGGTATCAAAATTAAAAATATTGAATCTAAAATTGGATTCTTTGCCGACGACATTATTTTAATGTTGTCTAAGCTGAATTGCTCAATTCCCCAACTACTCAAGATTATCAATGAGTTTGGTTATATTTCCGGTTATAAACTTAACGAATCAAAATCTGCCATCCTATTTTTAAATCAAACTGAAAGAGAGACTCCACCAATTCTAACCACATTTCAGGTGGCAAAAGACAGCCTTACTTACTTAGGCATTAAAATTACTCCAAAAATGGATGATCTGGTTGGTGCAAATTATACGCCGGTGACTAACTCAATAAGAGAATCAATTGACAGATGGTCTACCTTGCCTATATCTATGATTGGCCGTATAAACACTCTTAAAATGAACGTGCTTCCTAAATTTTTATATCTTTTTCAGGCTATTCCCCTTAATCCTCCCGATGGATTTTTTAATAAAATCCAAAAAATCTTCAATAAATTCATCTGGAATAACAGACGAGCTAGAGTACGTTTATCATTACTATATCTTCCATATGATAGAGGAGGACTGAGGGTACCAAACCTCAGATGGTATTACTGGGCTTCCCAACTTTCTAGTGCATCTTGCTGGTTTTCACCAACTATCCTGCCGTGGGTAAAAATAGAAAATATAAACACCTCTACCTTATCCCTAAATTCATATCTATACTCAAGGAAATGCAAAGATTTAATAAAAAACACTTCAAACCCTTTTGTTAAAAACACTATCCGAGTATGGTACGATGTACATAAATTCAAAAATGAAACACCAATATTATCCCAGTTTTCTCCGATCTGGGGCAATATGTCATTTGAACCAGGTAGAAAAGATATGGGTTTTAAAACATGGTATTCAAAGGGTTTACGCAAAATCGCTGATTTATTTGATAAAGGGATTATGGTCGGCTTTGAAGATTTGAAACAGAAATTCAACATTTCAAATAAACATTTTTTTAAGTTCATGCAAGTTAGAAATTTTATCTTAAGTACTCAAAAATCGATAGCATTACCTACTCTTACTTCTATAGAAGAGTTAGCAACAAACAGTCAGTTAAGGAAAGGTCTAATATCTTGCTTTTATAACAGTATCAAGGACAGCTCTCAGACCTCCTCAGAAGACAAAAGAATTGCATGGTGTGAGGACTTGAAATGTAATATATCAGTAGAGGAATGGCAGAGGGCCTGTTTGAAAGCACAGACGCAATCTATTAATACTCAATTTAAATTAATCCAATACAAATGGCTGATGAGAACATATATTTCTCCAACACTACTAAATAAATTTAATCCCAACAATCCTGACACATGTGCCAAATGTGGGGATAAAGGCACTTTGACTCATTGTCTTTGGGAATGTCCAGAGATTCAGAAATTCTGGAAGGAGGTTTTGGACAAAATTTCACTCATTATCGGTACTAAAATTGATCCGTGTCCAAGGTTGTGTATCCTAGGAATCTTCCCTACTCAAATCCAATTAAATAAGAGTGATCAAAAATCCATAATGTATTGTCTGGTCCAGGCCAAATATAGTATAGCCAGAGCCTGGAAATCTATAGTTAGGCCTCAAATAAATACTTGGATGTCTACATTATCAAGCTCTCTTGCCTTGGAGAAACTTACATTTATGATTAAGGGTAAATATGATGTGTTTAAAAAAATATGGGATAAATTTTTGATTTTTTTGGAAAATACGAATACTTATGAGGAATGACTGATGGTAAAATTAAGCTAGTCTATGCTTTCATTCTTATAGTAGCATTGAGTGTGTTAACTTTATATTAAGTTCAAATGTATTCACTTGATTGAAAAGTGTATGAAACTGAATCACTAAGGACTGAATGTCTAGCCCTAAGGAGAACAAAGGCTTCACTTTACGTTTAACATGGGGACAATGAATAAATCTCATCGACAAAATCTTGCCATCTATCTCTGGGATAACAAATTGAATGTATTTTTGTTGTAGTTTTGTCTCACGGTAATCGAATAATATTTGTTACCTTGAATGTTTTTAGTTGTTTTTGTGTTTTCGTTGGGTTTGGTCTAATGTTTTGTGCATTTGTGAGTTATTTGTCTGTATGTCTTTTTGAAAAAAAAAAAAACAATAAAAAGATTAAAAAAAAAAAAAAAACCTAATCAGCATGACAGTGTGTCCAGTGACCAAAGACATGTTGGTGTAACAAGCTTTCCAACACTGACCATTTTGGGTGGAGTATGTGGGCATGGCAACGTGGCGAAGTAAGACGTAACGCCGTCACCACACGTTCGGTTCTAAAATACAAAGAGGGTTACCCTAACCCTTTGATCCGAGGAGTACCAAAATCACTATGATCTATCATTGCCCACCCCTTGAACAGGAGTCTATGATAATTGTCCAATAGTCTCCACAGCGCCCCTAGAAAATTAAAAAACCTCATCCCCAAGCCATCTTTGGCCCAATAATTCTGAAACTTGGTGAACATCTGTATCTTCTCACGACCTACGAAAAAGTCTCTTGGAGCACTGGCCCAAAACCAACAGGAAGTTGGCAATTTTGGGTCAAAGGGTCATTTTCCGACATTTTGAATTGCAGATTTTAACGAACTCCTTGTAGGGATTTTGAAGGATTGTCTTCAAACTTGGTTAATAAGCCTTTAACACATTGGACAATAAAAGTTATCAAAAGCTTGTGTTTTCGTTTATGCTAAAGGGGCATAGCCAGGCCTCAAATTTGTGCTTCACGCCATGAATTTCAAAACGCTATAAGTTTCAAAATGAAAGACTAAAATGCACCAAACTTGGCATGAGTCATCCCTGCTGGATGCCCGACAATCCTCTGTGTCACATTGTGATGTAATCGAAGCGCCGTCCCCTCAGAACAGGAAGTAACTTTTTTTTACTTGGAATGCTCCCTCCCTGGACTGCCACCTTACCGTGGTGGAAGGGTTTGAGTGTCCCAATGATCCTAGGAGCTATGTTGTCAGGGGCTTCATGCCCCTAGAAGGGTCACCCAAGGCAGACAGGTCCTAGGTGAGGGACCAGACAAAGTGCAGCCCAAAAAAAACCCCTTATGACGAGTACAATTAATGGATTTAATGTTCCCTCGCCCGGACGCGGGTCACCGGGGCCCCACTCTGGAGCCAGGCCCGGAGGTGGGGCACGTTGGCGAGCGCCTGGTGGCCGGGCTTTTACCCATGGAGCTCGGCCGGGCACAGCCCGAAGAGGAGACGTGGGTCCCCCTTCCCATGGGCTCACCACCTATGGGAGGGGCCAAAGGGGTCGGGTGCAATGTGGGATGGGTGGTGGCCGAGGGCGGGGACCCTGGCGGTCTGATCCTCGGCTACAGAAGCTGGCCATTGGGACATGGAATGTCACCTCTCTGGTGGGGAAGGAGCCTGAGCTAGTGTGTGAGGTTGAGAGGTTCCGGCTAGAAATAGTCGGACTCACCTCAACACATGGCTCTGGCTCTGGAACCAGTTTCCTTGAGAGGGGTTGGACACTCTTCCACTCTGGAGTTGCCCCTGGTGAGAGGCGCCGAGCAAGAGTGGGCATACTTGTTTCCCTCCATCTTGGTGCCTGTACGTTGGGGTTCACCCCGGTGACTGAGAGGGTAGCCTCCCTTCACCTACGTGTGGGGGGACGGGCTCTGACTGTTGTTTGTGCCTATGCGCCAAATGGCAGTGCAGATTACCCATCCTTTTTGGAGTCCTTGGAGGAGGTATTAGAGAGTGCAACTCCTGGGGACTCCCTTGGGGGACTTCAACGCTCACGTGGGCAATGACAGTGAGACCTGGAGGGGTGTGGTTGGGAGGAACGGCCCCCCTGATCTGAACCCGAGTGGTGTTCTGTTATTGGACTTCTGTGCTCGTCATGGATTGTCCATAACGAACACCATGTTCAGGCATAAGGGTGTACATATGTGCTCTTGGCACCAGGACACCCTAGGTCGCAGTTCGATGATCGACTTTGTTGTCGTCTCATCTGATCTGCGGCCGCATGTCCTGGACACTCGGGTGAAGAGAGGGGCGGAGCTGTCAACTGACCACTACCTGGTGGTGAGTTGGCTCCGATGGTGGGGGAGGATGCCGGTCAGACCTGGCAGACCCAAACGTATTGTGAGGGTCTGCTGGGAACGTCTGGCAGAGTCTCCCGTAAGACGGAGCTTTAACTCCCACCTCCGGGAGAGCTTTGAACACGTTCCGAGGGAGGCGGGGGACATTGAGTCCGAGTGGGCCATGTTCCGCGCCTCTATTGTCGAGGTAGCTTATCAGAGTTGTGGCCGCAAGGTTGTTGGTGCCTGTCGTGGTGGCAACCCTCGAACCCGGTGGTGGACACCGGCGGTGAGGGATGCTGTCAAGCTGAAGAAGGAGTCCTATTGGGCCTTTTTGGCCTGTGGGACCCCGGAAGCAGCAGATAGGTACCGACAGTCCAAGCGGCATGCGGCTCGGGTGGTTGCTGAGGCAAAAACTCGGGCGTGGGAGGAGTTCGGAGAGGCCATGGAGAATGACTTCCATACGGCTTTGAGGCAATTCTGGTCCACCATCCGGCATCTCAGGGGGGGAAAGCGGTACGCGACCAACACCATTTATCGTGGGGAAGGTGTGCTGTTGACCTCAACTCGGGATGTTGTAAGTCGGTGGGCGTAATTCTTCGAAGATCTCCTCAATCCTACTGGTACATCTTCCACTGAGGAAGCGGAGCCTGGGGACTTTGGGTCGGGCTCTCCAATCTCTGGTGCTGAGGTCACCGAGGTGGTTAAAAAGCTCCGTGGTGGCAAGGCTCCGGGGGTGGATGAGATTCGCACTAAGTTCCTTAGGGCTCTGGATGTTGTAGGGTTGTGTTGGCTTATGCGACTTTGCAATATTGCGTGGACATCGGGGTCAGTTCCCTTGGATTGGCAGACTGGGGTGGTGGTTCTCCTATTCAAAAAGGGGGACCGTAGGGTGTGTTCCAACTATAGGGGGATCACACTCTTAAGCCTCCTTGGTAAGGTCTATTCAGGGGTTCTGGAGAGGAGGGTCCGATGGATAGTTAAACCTCGGATTCAGGAGGAGCAGTGTGGTTTTCGTCCTGGTCGTGGAACACTGGACCAGCTCTACACCCTCAGCAGGGTCCTGGAGGGCGCGTGGGAGTTTGCCCAACCAGTTTACATGTGCTTTGTGGACTTGGAAAAGGCATTCGACCGCGTCCCTCGGGGGGTTCTGTGGGGGGTACTCCGGGAGTATGGGGTACCAGGCCCATTGATATGGGCTGTTAGGTCCCTGTACGACCGGTGTCAGAGCTTGGTCCGCATTGCCGGCAGTAAGTCAGGCTCGTTTCCAGTGAGAGTTGGACTCCGCCAAGGTTGCCCTTTGTCACCGATTCTGTTCATAACTTTTATGGACAGAATTTCTAGGCGCAGCCAAGGTGTTGAGAGGATCCGTTTTGGTGGCCTTAGAATCGCTTCTCTGTTTTTTGCAGATGATGTGGTCCTATTGGCTTCATCAGATCGTGATCTACAGCTTTCGCTGGAGCGGTTTGCAGCCGAGTGTGATGCGGCCGGGATGAGGATCAGTTCCTCCAAAT
Organism: Garcialebias charrua; assembly: GCA_038048925.1. Classification (NCBI taxonomy): domain Eukaryota; kingdom Metazoa; phylum Chordata; class Actinopteri; order Cyprinodontiformes; family Rivulidae; genus Garcialebias; species Garcialebias charrua. The sequence continues at coordinate 38,832 of JBBPBX010017634.1, read as the reverse complement.
CCGAGGCCATGGTCTTGAGCCGGAAAAGGGTAGCATGCCCTCTCCGGGTCGGGGAGGAGGTCCTGCCCCAAGTGGAGGAGTTTAAGTATCTCGGGGTCTTGTTCACGAATGAGGGAAAACTGGAGCGTGAGATCGATAGGCGGATAGGTGCAGCATCCGCAGTGAAGCGGGCGCTGTACCGGTCTGTCGTGGTGAAGAGAGAGCTGAGTCGAAAGGCAAAGCTCTCAATTTACCGATCGATCTACGTTCCCACCCTCATCTATGGTCATGAGCTTTGGGTTGTGACCGAAAGAACGAGATCTCGGATACAAGCGGCTGAAATGAGTTTTCTCCGCAGGGTGGCTGGACTCTCCCTTAGAGATAGGGTGAGAAGCTCAGTCATCCGGGAGGGACTCGGAGTAGAGCCGCTGCTTCTCCACATCGAGAGGAGCCAGTTGAGGTGGCTCGGGCATCTGGTTAGGATGCCTCCTGGACGCCTCCCTGGTGAGGTGTTCCGGGCATGTCCCACCGGGAGGAGACCCAGAGGAAGACCCAGGACGCGCTGGAGGGACTATGTTTCTCGGCTGGCCTGGGAACGCCTTGGGATTCCCCCGGAGGAGCTGCTCCAAGTGGCTGGGGAGAGGGAAGTCTGGGCCTCCCTACTTAGGCTGCTACCCCCGCGACCCGACCCCGGATAAGCGGAAGAAGATGGATGGATGGATGGATGAAAGATGCGTTATAAATTGAATTCATTATTATTATTATTATTATTATAACATGTCATGTCTAACACTGAATGCTAGGAAACACCTTGTATCTGTGACTTCCGCAGTGAAGCAGGCGTTGTACCGGTCTGTCGTGGTGAAGAGAGAGCTGAGTCGAAAGGCAAAGCTCTCAATTTACCGATCGATCTACGTTCCTACCCTCATCTATGGTCATGAGCTTTGGGTTGTGACCGAAAGAACGAGATCTCTGATACAAGCGGCTGAAATGAGTTTTCTCTGCAGGGTGTCTGGACTCTCCCTTAGAGATAGGGTGAGAAGCTCAGCCATCCTGGAGGGACTCGGAGTAGAGCCGCTGCTTCTCCACATCGAGAGGAAGAGGGAAGTCTGTGCCTCCCTACTTAGGCTGCTACCCCCGCGACCCGACCCCGGATAAGCGGACGAAAATGGATGGATGGATGGATGGATGTTTTTGCTACTTTTGCTACTTTTCTATTGTTTATTGTTTAATGTATTTGTATCATTGGCCTCGAGGCTCAATAAGATTTACCTGACTAAATAAAGGTTGAATGAAAAAAAAATTCATCCATCCATCCATCCATTTTCTTCCGCTTATCTGGGGTCGGGTCGCGGGGGTAGCAGCCTAAGTAGGGAGGCCCAGACTTCCCTCTCCCCAGCCACTTGGAGCAGCTCCTCTGGGGGAATCCCAAGGCGTTCCCAGGCCAGCCGAGAAACATAGTCCCTCCAGCGTATCCTGGGTCTTCCTCTGGGTCTCCTCCCGGTGGGACATGCCCGGAACACCTCACCAGGGAGGCGTCCAGGAGGCATCCTAACCAGATGCCCGAGCCACCTCAACTGGCTCCTCTCGATGTGGAGAAGCAGCGGCTCTACTCCGAGTCCCTCCCGGATGACTGAGCTTCTCACCCTATCTCTAAGGGAGAGTCCAGCCACCCTGCGGAGAAAACTCATTTCAGCCGCTTGTATCCGAGATCTTGTTCTTTCGGTCATAACCCAAAGCTCATGACCATAGATGAGGGTGGGAACGTAGATCGATCGGTAAATTGAGAGCTTTGCCTTTTGACTCAGCTCTCTCTTCACCACGACAGACCGGTACAGCGCCCGCTTCACTGCGGACGCTGCACCTATCCGCCTATCGATCTCACGCTCCAGTTTTCCCTCATTCGTGAACAAGATCCCGAGATACTTAAACTCCTCCACTTGGGGCAGGACCTCCTCCCCGACCCGGAGAGGGCACGCTACCCTTTTCCGGCTCAAGACCATGGCCTCGGATTTGGAGGAACTGATCCTCATCCCGGCCGCATCGCATTCAGCTGCAAACCGCTCCAGTGAAAGCTGTAGATCACGAGCTGATGAAGCCAATAGGACCACATCATCTGCAAAAAACAGAGAAGCGATTCTAAGGCCACCAAAACGGATCCTCTCAACACCTTGGCTGCGCCTAGAAATTCTGTCCATAAAAGTTATAAACAGAATCGGTGACAAAGGGCAACCTTGGCGGAGTCCAACTCTCACCGGAAACGAGCCTGACTTACTGCCGGCAATGCGGACCAAGCTCTGACACCGGTCGTACAGGGACCTAACAGCCCATATCAATGGGCCTGGTACCCCATACTCCCGGAGTACCCGCCACAGAACCCCCCGAGGGACGCGGTCGAATGCCTTTTCCAAGTCTACAAAGCACATGTAAACTGGTTGGGCAAACTCCCACGCACCCTCCAGGACCCTGTTGAGGGTGTAGAGCTGGTCTAGTGTTCCACGACCAGGACGAAAACCACACTGCTCCTCCTGAATCCGAGGTTCGACTATCCGACGGACCCTCCTCTCCAGAACCCCTGAATAGACCTTACCAGGGAGGCTTAAGAGTGTGATCCCTCTATAGTTGGAACACACCCTACGGTCCCCCTTTTTGAATAGGGGAACCACCACCCCAGTCTGCCAATCCAAGGGAACTGCCCCCGATGTCCACGCGATATTGCAGAGTCGCGTAAGCCAACACAACCCCACAACATCCAGAGCCCTAAGGAACTCAGGACGAATCTCATCCACCCCCGGAGCCTTGCCACCGCGGAGCTTTTTAACCACCTCGGCGACCTCCGCACCAGAGATTGGAGAGCCCGATCCAAAGTCCCCAGGCTCCGCTTCCTCAGTGGAAGACGTGCCAGTAGGATTGAGGAGGTCTTCGAAGTATTCCGCCCACCGACTCACAACATCCCGAGTTGAGGTCAACAGCACGCCATCCCCACCATAAATGGTGTTGGTCGCGTACCGCTTTCCCCCCCTGAGACGCCGGATGGTGGACCAGAATCGCCTCGAAGCCGTACGGAAGTCATTCTCCATGGCCTCTCCGAACTCCTCCCACGCCCGAGTTTTTGCCTCAGCAACCACCCGAGCCGCATGCCGCTTGGACTGCCGGTACCTATCTGCTGCTTCCGGGGTCCCACAGGCTAAAAAGGCCCAATAGGACTCCTTCTTCAGCTTGACAGCATCCCTCACCGCCGGTGTCCACCACCGGGTTCGAGGGTTGCCACCACGACAGGCACCAACAACCTTGCGGCCACAACTCTGATAAGCTGCCTCGACAATAGAGGCGCGGAACATGGTCCACTCGGGCTCAATGTCCCCCGCCTCCCTCGGAACGTGTTCAAAGCTCTCCCGGAGGTGGGAGTTAAAGCTCCGTCTTACGGGAGACTCTGCCAGACGTTCCCAGCAGACCCTCACAATACGTTTGGGTCTGCCAGGTCTGACCGGCATCCTCCCCCACCATCGGAGCCAACTCACCACCAGGTAGTGGTCAGTTGACAGCTCCGCCCCTCTCTTCACCCGAGTGTCCAGGACATGCGGCCGCAGATCAGATGAGACGACAACAAAGTCGATCATTGAACTACGACCTAGGGTGTCCTGGTGCCAAGAGCACATATGGACACCCTTATGCCTGAACATGGTGTTTGTTATGGACAATCCATGACGAGCACAGAAGTCCAACAACAGAACACCACTCGGGTTCAGATCAGGGGGGCCGTTCCTCCCAACCACACCCCTCCAGGTCTCACTGTCATTGCCCACGTGAGCGTTGAAGTCCCCCAGCAGAACAAGGGAGTCCCCAGGAGGCGCACCCTCCAATACCCCCTCCAAGGACTCCAGTTTTCCCTCATTCGTGAACAAGATCCCGAGATACTTAAACTCCTCCACTTGGGGCAGGACCTCCTCCCCGACCCAGTGTAAAGTTATTTTTGATCAAAGCTTGTAAGAACCCCCCCCCCCACCCACACACACACCTACAGAGCAATAAGTCTCTCTCTGGTGAAAGCAACTCTCTCTGAAGAAGCAAAATGCTGTTGGAATGTGGGGTTATTTGTGGGGGGTGTATGTAAATGAATGTTCTCTGTGTGAGGGTGTTCCTTTGTTTTGTCCTACTGGAGAGGATATGCTGGGAGAAGATTCTCAGGAGGGGATGTTTACCCACAAACAAAGATCCCCACTCCCAGGGGTCAAGACACCTAATGGAAGAATACTTTAAAATTGTCATTTGACAAACTCACAGTAGTTCTAATAGTAGAATGAATTTCCTGGGTTTTCCAGTGCTAGAGCAACAGCATATATATGTGTGTGTGTGTGTGTGTGTGCATGCGTGTGTGTGTGTGTCTGTGTGTGTGTGTGTTATGTAAAAATCACATTTTCATATACTGTAATGTATTTAGGTAGTTTTACATAAGGATAAGTTTTTATTACATATGCTTTTTTATTTTTGTTTGGTGTATTTTTTCTTCGTTTTATTTTACTTTGTTTTTTATTGATAATAACCCCTTATCAGGAGGTTAAAAAAAATCAATAAATAATGCACAACTCTTTGTTCCACTACAGTTGTTTTTAAACGAGCAACAGAAATAAACTTGACTTGATAATGTAAAATTATAGTACACCCATATGATACATTTTTGTTCAAAAATCTAAACTTAAGATAATCCACTATAAATAAATCAAACAACAAAGTTAATATGGTTAGAAAAGTTATCAAAGGAAAGAAAATTAATTAATCAAAAAGGTGAAAGCAGCATCAGTTCTTTTTTTTATTGTGCCACTCAAGATGGCTGCATGTTGGAGTAGATCTGTTACATTCTCAGATATTGCTTTTAAAAACTTGCATTCCTTTTTTTTATGTGAATCACTTTTTGGGGGGATTATTTTAATATATTTTTATTGAAACATTTATACTTTGGACATTTGTTATGATGCATAATCATAAAAACAAGTTTTTTTTTTTTTTACAACTGGGAGTAGCTGATTAACATCTCAAATTCTCAAATATAACCTCAACTACAGACCCAAATCCCAAATGACTTGTAAAGGAGGTGCCATGGAAGCATTCCTGTCTATCTGGTGGTATTGCTTGAGTGCCTGACCGCAAAGATCCTGGAGCTGGAGGGAAGCATGGCTCACGACAACACGAAGACCAGGATCATCTCCCGACACCTGCAGCTGGCTGTCTGCAATGATGAGGAGCTCAACAAACTACTGGTAGGAGTGGTCATTGCTCAGGGAGGAGTTCTGTCCATAATTCAGGCGGTCTTACTGCCCAAGCAAGACAGATCAACATCTGCAACCAGTTTCTTCAGATCTGCTGTGAGACAGATCGCTACAAGAGATCCTTCCAGCCCAGAGCTATCAGCCTCCATAACCACTCTTTATTGAATTCAGGATGATGAGTAACAACAATATTTAATTTCCCTTTGGGATTAATAGTTTGAACTTAATTGAATTTTGAATTGATTTTTTCTTATTACATGTTTTTCTTTCCCACATGGTAAATTTAAACAATTAAGTGACCAACAAAAGTTGACATATTTAAAAAGAAAACGCTGATGATAGGCCTAAGAGATAATGGCCAATTGATGACCAAATCCTTTGGGGCAATAACAAATCATTCTGAGTATTTATCAACACACAAAGGAGGCCATTACAGCCATTGTTTTCTCCAGTTCAGATGGAGTAGTTACAGAGTAATAATAACCTTTGTCGTTAGAGAAACCTTAACAATGATGGAAGTTTGACTTGAAGTGACTCGTCTACAGAAACTGGATTAGGTGAGTGAATTTTCTCTGATAATACGCTCAGCACTTCCTTCAAACGTTCTCAAGAAGAATCTCAACTCCACAAGTACCATACCATACCATACCACTTTATTTATAGAGCACTTTAAACAGTGACAAGGCCAACCAAAGTGCTGTACAAACAAACAAACAAACAAACAAACAACAGGAAACACACAACAATGAAGTACAGAAAAATAGACATAGGAACATCGCAGATCATAAATAAAACAACCAAACATGGATCAGCTGGTGTTGAAAGCGACAGAATAGTAATGGGTCTTCAGACGGGATTTGAACACCGAGAGGGAGGGGGCCTGTCTGACGAGCAGAGGTAACTTGTTCCAGAGTCTTGGGTCTGCTACAGAGAAAGCCCTGTCACCTCTGCGTTTAAGACGAGTCCCTGGGATTGTCAAAAGTACCTGGTCCGTTGACCTCAGAGCACGTGGTGGGGCATATGGGTGTATCAAATCAGAGAGATAAGCGGGGGCAAGACTGTTCAGCGATTTGTTGACATAGAGGAGGATTTTGAACTGGATACGAAGATAGCCAGTGCAGGGATGCCAAGACTGGTGTAATGGGCTCTCTTTTGCCTGTACTGGTTAAAAATAGGGCTGCTGCGTTCTGGACCAGTTGTAGCCTTGCAATGGTGGCCTGACTGATACCAAACAGGAGTGAATTGCAGTAATCAGGCCTAGATGTAATAAATGCATGAATTACTGTCTCCAAGTTATTTTTTTATAATATGGGCTTCAGCTTAGATCGCCTCAGCTGGAAAAAACATAGCAAAGGGGGACCCAGATGGTTTCAGGTTGCACATGACCTGCTCTAGAGAGGACAGAGAGACTGGTTTGAAGTGGTCAAATACAGCAACAGAATGAGGTGAGACGGATGGATCATGAGTTGGAGGAGAAATGAGAGCCTGGGTGGTCGCAATTTTTTCTAGAAAGAAATGTAGGAAGCTCTAGTACAGTTCAGTCGAAGCTTCCAGGGGTTATTGTTCAGTGAGGTGGAGAACAGAGTTTAGGGTGGAGAACAGAACTCGTGGATTGTGAGAGTTTGAGGAAATAATATCTGAAAAGTATTGGGATTTAGCAGTTTTTACAGCTTTCTGATAATGACGCCAACTCTCTTTTAATATATGAAAAGAGACCTCTAGCCTTTCTTTTCTCCATTTATGCTCTGCCCCCCTGCACTGCTGCCCAACAGCTCTGGTCACGTCATTCAGCCACGGTTCTGCTCTGAGTTTTGGTCTTCTAGATTTAATAGGAGCAACATGATCCAGAGCCTTTAAACAAACAGAGTTGAACTAGGATGTCAGCTCCTCAGTGGTAGAGAGAAACACTGGGAGCTGAATTATTATTTCAGAGTTGTAAACCTCAGTGAAACGTGTGGCAGTTAAATTGTTAATGGCCATGCTGAGAAGTGCAGGAATGGAATGTTTAGGAGTTAGATGGGGGAGGGTAAACTGAAACCGGATTGGCATGTGGTCTGAAAACACATTGTCACCTATTTCAAGATTAGAAACTGTCACATCACAAGTTAACACAAGGTCCAATGTATGCCCACGCTCTTGGGTGGGACTGTTTACATGCTGATTTAAATTAAATGCGTCCAATAAATCCAAAAAGTCCTTAACCATGGGCTTCTCATGACAACACATATGCAAATTGAAATCACCAAAAATGACCACCCAATTATATTTAGGTGTGATTTCAGCCAAGAAGTCAGAAAATTAATTGATGAAATCCTTAGACACGTAATTTTGACCTGAAAATACTCACAAATCAACTGAAGCTGGTAAAAACAGACAACTATAATTTTCTCAGGAAAAACTCTGTGAAGCCTAAACCAATAGAAAGTTTGAGAAATAATTGATAGATTATCTGATAAGTCTCAATCTGGTCATCTGGACAGTTTCTTTTAGTCGAAACGTTTCACCCTCAATTGATAGATTAGTTCAAAATACCCTGATGCATGCTCAATAATCCAGGTAGAAAAATCTAAAAAAGCTAAGTCTAGTCCTTTGGACATTTTTTTTGGCTTTGTTTTGTTTTGTTTTTTGAATGTCTAGAGGACCAGACTTAGCTTTTTTAATTGATAGAGTACATTTCTAGACATAAGTTACTATGTATGAGCTACAAAAACTTATTAATTAAATTAATTAATTTTTAAATAAAAAATAAATACTTGTTTATCTCTATGTGATAAAAAAGGAAATACTGAAGCATCACAACAAATGCCTCAGACTATGAACTGGGAGACATTCTGACACAGATGTAATACTTTAGCTTCCTCCACCCTTCACAAGCTAAGAAGAAGTACTCCTGTAGGATGGCACCATCTGTTGGTCAGTCCCCATCCCTACACCTTCTGGTTTCCCTGTCTACATGTCCAGGTGTTTGTGATTTAGTTTAATTACTATGTGGGTGTATATAAGTCTGTGCCCTTGTGTCGTTCATTGTCGGGTCATCGTCTGTGATTATTGTGTCTTCATCTGCTCCTCATGAATTCCACCACGTTCTGTGAGTAAAGCTGCCTCGTCAGCATTTTGGTTTTGTGTTCATTAAAGTGTTTTATTATTTTACTCCTTGCACCTCGGAGTCCTGCCTGCACATTGGGTTTGTTCCTGCCTCCTGAGTAATTTCTGACAGTATGACCAGACAACAAAGTGACCCCAACAGGTAGAAGACCGGATCCAATTGGACCATTCAGTGGCGGAAAGAGACGGCTCCGGCTCAAGAGGAAGCGGTCGTCATCCGTGTGAGCTAGTTCCGAGCTGAACCTGTCCGGAGACACCACAGTCCCGAGGTGCAGATCCTTCCGTCTCCGCTCTTGGTGGAGGAGGAGGAAAGGAAAAAGCTCAGAGGCAGCCGTGCAGTTTTTGGGCCGGCTTCTTCCCACACTCTTCCACGAGTCAGTTCTTTATGGTCCGCTTCCGACGACGACTCCAAGCCAAAGGAGTTCTAGTCCGTTTCTGTTCCCGGCCCACACCGCCGCCGGAGGAATCGCTGGACAAAAAAGTCAAACAATTATGAAATCCATTTCCTCCTTCCTCCAGTGTCTTCCCCCAAGCTGTCAGAAGAGCCGGGGAGAATTAAAAAGGGCGGGGGGGGGGAGTAGTACCAGAGCCCCTGTCTGCCTACCTGTCAGACAGGCTCTGTGAAAGTTCAGGGGAGACTTTTGCAAAGGGAGGAGTGTCTGAGCCCCCGCCCGCCTGCAGGACACGCAGCTGAGGAGCCAAGGAGGCTCCCGCAGGCGAGGAGATCCTGGAGCCCCCGCTCTCCAGAAGAGCAGACAGATCTCCCTACGACCACAGGGGGCTCCAGCGAAAGGATTGCTGATGACACTACTGCAGTGGCTAAGCAGATTCAGAAACTGTTTCATGTAGCTACTCTTCAATCAGACCTGGCTGACAAACTCAATGTCTACTCCAGCATGGAGAACCTGCTGGAGTCTAGACCCAACCTGCTCAAAATCCCAAGTTTCCTCCAGATGCTTTCGGTGATACGAGCTATTTTTTGGACATTTTTTTGGACATTTATCTGGACTTCAGTGTTTTATCAATCAAGGACTTTACGGACAGCTTAGTTAGCACTTCCTAACCGGAATTTGGGCTGTCAACCCCCTGTCAACTCCAACACGGTAGCACGAACGGCAGCATAAACTTTGCACAAACTTTTGCTTGGAGAACTACGTAGCTGCAATTATTGTTGCTCTTACCTTTTTGCCTCTTTCAACATCCTGTGTCATCTGGACTGTTCTGGATTTTCTACTGTGCTCCTCTTCAAGTTATGCTGATTCAAGTTACATCTCACTGCTTCTTGGATATTTTTTTCGGAGCCGTGGGTCTGCTGTTAGCGGCTAGCTCTGTACTAGATTCCCCGACTTACCTGGTTCAATGTTGACCTACTCCGCTTCGCAGCTGATTGGACTTAATCAACTGCTCCATTCCATTTTCTGTTTCCACCATCAAACAACTGGGACTTCTGCGTGGACCTCATTACATCCATAGAGGCTCTTGGAAGAAATCTGTTCATTCTCGGCAAGCTGGGTCTGACCAATCCCTTCTGTCTGGTCTACGCGACGTGTCGCACCTCGATTACGTCATCAGAACGCTGTGTCTGTAGTCCCTTGTAGTCCACAGCGCACGAAGTGGCAAGGAAAACGTGGAGTGGACTTCAGTCTGCTTAAACCTCTTCTAAAGGCTTCTACTCCTACTGTTATTAAAATAGAACTTTTTTTTCCTTTATAGATGGCCTCCCTTCTCACCTTACAGCCATCCTCTCACTCCAATATGATTTTTTAATAATAGAGAGAAAGAAAAGGAAAGACAGAAAGTAAAACAAAAAAAACACAACAATTATCCACAAAAAAGCACAAGGCAAACACACCCAACTTCCGTCTGCAATCCTGCAAAGTACATGACAGAACACAGCAACACATGCATAAAGACTAATAACATTTATGACCTTGCAGTAGATTTCCATAAATATACATACCATACCTACAAATATATATACAGTATACATACATATACATTCATATTCATTCATATACCCATCTACATATCTGCATATATCTACATATACATCCCTGCATCCATTTGCGTGTGGTTGTGAGCATGCATAAGTGAAAAAGTTTCCTCCAATAGAACATTCAATAGTAATCGTGAGGAATCAGAGATCCTTCCCCCCAAGGCCCGAGGCAGGCAAAGGGGCAACCAGAGCCCAAGACCCCAAGCAGGACCCCGAGCCCAGAGTCCCCAGGGCCACCCGAACAGGACGAGCCACTCACCAACTCCCCAGATCCGACCAAAGGGGAGAACAGGAGAAGCCCCACCAGTGACTACACACAATGACCCCCCGGGGTCAACAGCGACAAATTCACAGGCCCCCACCGGAGCCCGCTGCACCAACGTAGCCCCAGGGCCGGCTACTGAGGCCCGGGCACCGGGGACGCCTACCCCTCAGGCCCAGACCCGACAGGACCAGGAGCCCCGAGCCCCACCAGGTAGCCACCAGGCCGAGCCGACACACGCCCAAGCGCCCAACCCCAGACACTGAGGGCCCCAAGCATGCCCGCAGGCAAAGGAACACCCACCAGGTGGCCATGCGGCAGGAGCGCGACACTGAGTAGCCTCAGATGTATCAGAGAGGGGGCAGCCCAAGTCCTAGCCTGACAAACATTCATACACAGACACACTCATTCTTACCCACCCTCATCCTCACCCTACTCACAGAAAGACAAACAATAACGACACATTCCATTCATAATCCCGATACACACTCTATACCCCCTAGGTCTAAGACATGTACCTGCCTCCTACATGGGGCAGCCCACATCAAAACCCAGGAGGTAGCCCCATTCATTCTGGGGTGGAGAGTAGCAGACATCCAAGATTCTGCCCAACCCGAGCCCCGCCGACAGGACAGGACACCCGGGCCCAAGCAGCCCCAGGGGAAGCGTAATGCCAGCCCCGCCCACGGCAATCCCCCAGGCCCCGAACCCCCCCATAGTCCAAGACAACACCCGACCGCCCGTCACCTTACCAGACCCCACCCCCAGAATAGCCGCCAGAGAACCAAGGGGGTCAGAGAAAAAAAATTAACAAACCTAGACCACGACACATACAACCCCGTCCCCAAATGTGCTGTTGATGTGTGTTGTTTTAAAGTGCACTTAAAAAGGGAAAGAGAAGGAACAAAGGCTGTCAATATGCCAGTTTCCCCTCTACCCCAACTCTAACCCAGGCCCTTACTGTCTAACTGCATAATTGTGAGTGAGCACAGGCACGGTAGGCGAGAATGGTGTCATCTCGCCACCCATAACCATAGTGCTCACCCCAATTTCCTATATGTGAATTTTATGAGGATGTATATAAATGAATGTCTAAGGTGTATAATAAAATTGAGTTCCAGGTAGTTCTGAACAACAGAGATGTAAAAACGTTGCAGCACACCTGAGCCTCAAATCCCTACATGTATTAATTTGAAATGAAGAGGGCGGAGGCGCGTGATGAAGGATAGTGAGAAATAACTGCAGGAACATTGCTCCCACAGCGAGTCTGCTCCCCCGCTGACCCTGCATACCACCCCAGTTCGCCAACGTCCACCCAAGGATTGAGGCCAAACACCTCTCCGACCTCCAGGCTTGTTGAGCACCAGACCAGAGAGGGCCACGGCCATGAGGGCCACCACCAGCAGGACCACCAGCCCACACCCACCAGGGCCGCCAAAACCCCTGCTAACTGCAGTCAGCCCGTTGCCCAGGAGGATACGAAATCCCACATGGACGACACGACCAAGAGCATCCGTCCAACCGCCGTCAGAGACAGGAAGCACCGGGAGCGGGCCCCCACCATAGTAAAGGGCCCGCCCACCAGCCATGCATGGTCCCAGACCATCATCAAGGACATCCACTCAATCCCCACCCCAGAAGAAATACTACACCCACCCTTCATACTAACAACTTTCAGAACACATAACACACTAGACACCTAGGCTGGGACAACCTACCCCCTCCCATGGTCACCAGTCACGCTCCCAAACACCCAACCCCCCAGCGCATGAACCCCCAACCCACCAGCAAGCTGAGGGCCCCCGGCCAGGGCCGTACCAGAGCGTGAGCCAGCCCATAGCCCGGCAACCCGCACGCCAGAACCAAAGGCCCCCAACCTCACCAGGCCCAAACCCGGGAACGACACGCCCCCAGAATCCCAAGCTCCCGGCACCCACCCCGAAACCACCCCAGCACAGCCGGGTCACCGACCGGCGACCCATGACCGCCGCCACCGACCACCCGAGGGCCCGCATGCCGCCCCCAGCAGACATCCCCCAGAACCCCCCGATCTTCCCCAGGTCGAAGGCACGGTCCTCCCCGCCCAAGCAGCCCCAACCCCCTGGCGCCCCATACCCCAACCCCCCCGCACCAGCCCCAATGCCCCACAAGGCCAGATCCCATACCCCCCACCCTCACTATGTAACGGAGCCGATCAAAGAATGCCAAATAGATTGATCCGATGTGTCGGCAGATGCTGTTTCAAGACTAATATGATCTAACAGAAGATTTTTATACTGATTGATGCTAAGATTATTTTTATTTTTCCAATTCATGAGTATGGTTTTCTTTGCGATACATAAGGCAGTGAAAATCATGCGGTATATATGTTTTTCTAATATTACATCTGCAAAGATAGCCAGTAAACAAACAGATGGAGAAAGTGGAATATTACATTTCAGACAATTAGACAAGTCCTCACAGACCTGGACCCAGAACCTCTGAACAGGTGGACAGAACCAGAGTGTGTGGATATATAAAATAGAACTTTTCAATGTGCAATCACTATCCAACAAATCATGTCTAATTCATGATCACATTCTGGAGAAGAACTTGGAACTCATGTGCCTTACAGAAACATGGTATCAACCAGATGTGTACAGTTCTCTGAATGAAGCTTGTCCCTCTGGATACAGTTACCTGTAGAGAGCCCACTGCACTGGCCGCGGTGGTGGTCTAGCTGTAATTTACCGCAGTAATTTAAAATGGTCACATATGGCTTCTCAGGACTTTTCTTCTTTTGAATGTTTGGCCTTCAACCTCAAAGCCCCCCTCCTGATGAATGTTATATTGATTTATAGGCCTCCCAAACAGCATGTTTCATTTAACTCAGAGATGCATGACCTTCTCACTTTTTTCTGCACCTCACTTGTGAAAACTACTTTTCTTGGGGATTTGAATATCCACATGGACAATTCCTTTTCCCCTCTGGCAACAGATTTTAACTCTCTTTTGGACTCTCTCAGTCTCACCCAACATGTTGACACCCCTACACACAACAGGGGGCACACTCTGGATTAGGTGATTACAGACACAGTACTCATCAATAACTTATCTGTATATGACCTGGGTGTCTCAGACCACAGTGTCATCTCCCTGGAAGTGCCTTCAACTTCGCCTGCTTCAAATCCCAAACGACTTATCCAGTTCCGTGACTTTAAAAACATTTCCCCTTAGGTTCTGTTCGCTGATCTTCACTCCCTGACCGCTGTCAATCATTCATCTGCAAATGACTCTGTGAATTACTACAACCAATCTCTCCAGGAGCTTCCGGACCTCCATGCTCCCTTGAAGGCAAGTCTGGTGTCTTTCTCCCATTCAGCCCCCTGGTACACTGATGAGCTACGCAAGATGAAGGCAACTGGCCGTGCTATTGAGAGACATGTAAAATCATCCGGTCTATCTGTACATAAGCAGGCATACAAAGAACATCAGAAAGCCTACACCTACTCCTCTTAAAGAAGCATGTTCCAAATATTATTCCAACATCATCAACAACTGCCCTGAAAACTCTAAGTAGCTCTTCTCCACAATAACTCATCTGCTTAATCCCATTAAACAAACTCACGAGGACTCTGATCAAAAATGCAACCTGTTCCTTTCATTCTTTAAAAACAAAGTTGACTCCATCAGATCTCAGCTCCACAACCTCCCTGATCTTCGTTTGCCATCTACCCATCTGCATTCTGGGTCCCTGAGCAGCTTTAATGAAGTTGTTCAGAGTGAAGTGGAGACCATCATTAAGAAAATGAAGCCTTCATCCTACGCCCTGGATCCCTTCCCCTCATCTCTCATTAAATCCAATCACTCTGCAATAAGCTTATTAATCACACAAATAATGAATAAGTCTCTACAATCTGGTCTTGTTCCATTCCCTCTAAAACTGCCATCATTAGGCCTCTTCTGAAAAAATCTAATTTGGATCCCGATATTCTTTCTTTTAATTACCACCCAATTTCCCATCTCCCATTTCTGTCTAAAGTGCTGGAAAAAGCAGTTGCTACTCAGCTGCAAGTCCACCTACAACAACACTCTCTGTATGAGAAGTTTCAGTCTGGCTTCCGTGCAGCTCACAGTACTGAGACTGCATTGCTGAGAGTAACAAATGATGTCCTCATGGCTGCTGACACTGGTTCTCCCTCCATCCTTGTCCTCCTTGACCTCACTGCAGCCTTCGACACTGTGGACCATAGTATCCTCCTCCACCGTCTTCATGTGGAGGTCGGTCTCTGTGACACTGTCCTGGACTGGTTTAAATCTTTCCTCTCCAATAGGCTGGAATGTGTTAGTCTTGGCAATGCCACTTCCCAGTCTGTCTGTGTCTCCTGTGGTGTCCCTCAAGGGTCAGTTCTGGGGCCCCTGCTGTTTTCCCTTTACATGCTGCCTTTAGGTCAAATTAGTAATCAGTTCAACATTTATTTTCACTGTTATGCCGACGATACACAGCTCTACATCAGGACTGGAGCATCATCACCATTGTCATCTCCATCTTCACTCACTGCCCTCGCTACCTGCCTGGAGGAAATAAGTCAAAATCAAAGTCAACTTTATTGTCAGAATTGCTATATGTACAGGACATACACAGGATTGAAATTGCGTTTCTCTCAGTCCCTCGGTGCAACAGTAACCATTTAAACACTAAAACACTAAAACATTTAATAAACATAAGCATAAAATAGTAAAAGTGTAATACTGTCCTGAGTTTTTGCATAGTAGTATAAAAAGTATAAAAAGTATATCTATAAAATAAACTGAAGGTTCTAGCATTGACATTTGCAAAGAGTGGCAAAGCAGCATATGAGTTAATGTACACAGTATATGTATGAGGTAGTTGATGTTGGTATAGAGGCAAAGTGACCGCAGCAGAAGTGAGAGGCAGTCTCAGAAAGATTAATCCTCATAAAGCAACCGGACCAGACAACATCCCAGGGAAAGTTCTGAAGGAATGTGCGGACCAGCTCTGTGAGGTGCTGGCTGACATCTTCACCACCTCACTTGCACTGGAGTCAGTTCCCACCTGCCTGAAGACCGCGACCATCATCCCAGTCCCAAAGAGCTCCACAGTGACTGGTCTGAATGACTATAGACCAGTGGCCCTCACCCCGGTAGTCGCTAAATGTTTTGAGAAACTGGTCATGACCCACATCAAGGCAACCGTCAACATCAACGAGGACCCTCATCAATACGCATACCGTGAGAACCGATCAACAGAGGACGCCATTTCTTCCGTGGTCCACACTGCTCTCACCCACCTGGATCAGAAGGACTCATACGTGCGTCTGCTCTTTGTGGACTTCACATCTGCCTTCAACACCATGATCCCCCAAACTCTGATAGACAAACTATCTACACTTGGACTAAGCCCCTCTATTTGTAACTGGGTACTAGACTTCTTAACAGACAGACCACAGTCCGTGAAGATCCACAACTTCTCCTCCTCCACCATAACCCTCAGCACTGGCTCTCCTCAAGGATGTGTGCTGAGCCCCCTTCTGTTCACTCTGCTCACATATGATTGTACAGCCACACTTCCAGGCTGTCATATTGTTAAGTTTGCAGATGATACAGCGGTGGTGGGATGCATCACAAACAATGATGAGTCCAGCTACAGACAGGAGGTGGAACACCTGGAGAGCTGGTGCAAAGAGAATAATCTTCACATGAATGTGAAGAAGACAAAGGAGATGATTGTGGACTTCAGAAGGAACAAACACACCCATGCCCCACTGAAAATAGGTGGGTCTGCAGTGGAAGTGGTCTCCAGCTACAAATACTTGGGTGTACACATGAATGATAACCTCAGCTGGAGCAACAACACCACCAGCCTGATCAAGAAAGGTCATCAGAGACTCTACTTCCTCAGACGGCTGAGACGTGCTGGTCTGAGCAGCCCAGTTCTCACCTCGTTCTACAGGTGTGCAGTGGAGAGCATCCTGTGCTCCAGCATCAACGTGTGGCATGGAGGCTGCACAGTTGAAGAGAGGAAAGCTCTGCAGAGAGTGGTGAAGGCTGCACAGAAGTCTGTTGGAGTCAGTCTCCCCACAATCACAGACATTTACACCTCCAGATGCAGGAAAAGAGCCACCTGCATCATGAAAGACCTCACTCACCCAGCACACTCACTCTTTGCCCCACTCCCCTCAGGACGGAGGTTGAGGAGCATCAAATGTAGAACCACTAGACTGAGGAACAGCTTCTACCCTGAGGCTGTTAGACTCATGAATAAATAAAAATAAAATAAAAAATAAACACTGCAAAATATCACATTGTGCTGATGCTGATCTGTTTTCTTGTTGCTGTGTTCATCTGTGTTCATCTGTGACCATCTGCTCATACAAACTCATGTTCGTGCTGCTGTTTATTTCCACTATATTAGGCTTAGTGTATTACTAGTTGATGTTTTTCTTAGTTAATTCTAGATGTTATTACTGTTTTTCTCTTGCATTTGTTGTTGGATGTAACTGGGACCCCGTGTACATAATCTCGTTTTCATCACATGTACCACATGCGGTGCAAATGACAATAAAGACTCTCTGACTCTCTCTCTTTGAAAGTGGCATATGCAGTAAGGCACATGAGGCACATTGGGCATCCTTAAATAAGGTTAGTCAGAGAATACTGTATATGTATCATCAGTAGTGTAGATATAAAAGTAGTGTAAATGTAAACAGTAGTAATAAATAAAGTTTACTTACTTACTTACTTACTTAATAAATGTAAACACTATTAATAAATGTAAAGAGTGAATGTAAACAGTAGTATGACTATAGGCAGTAATGTAATACAAACATTAGTGCAAATATGAGAAGGGCATGAATGAATCAGAACTTTCTTCAATTAAACTGCTCCAAGACTGAGGCCATACTGATTGGCACCCCTCACCAGGTACAAACATCAACTATAACAACAATTTCCTTTTCTGGACAAGACATCCCCCTCTCCACCTCTGTTACAAATCTTGGAATAAAAATGGACTCTCATCTTACATTTGAAAATCACATTAAGCATCTGTTTAAAACCTGCTTCTTCCATCTTCGAAACATCTCCAAACTTCGCCCATCTCTAACTTTTTCTGATGCTGAGAAACTCGTCCATGCCTTTGTCTCCTCCAGGCTCGACTACTGCAACTCCCTGTTTATTGGAATCCCTGGCAAAAACCTTCAGAAGCTTCAATATATTCAAAACAGTGCAGCAAGGATTTTATTGAGAGCTCGTAAATTTGAACATATTACACACATTCTCCATAACCTCCATTGGCTTCCTGTCACCTACAGAATTCAGTACAAAATTGCTCTCATTACCAACCAATGCTTACACGGAACTTCATCAGATTATCTAAAGGACATTCTTGCACCCTATTCATCCACCCGGTCTCTACGATTACAGAACAGTAATCTCCTTCACCTTCCACAAACCAAATTAAGGACCATGGGAGACCGTGCATTCTGTGTGGTTGCCCCCCGCCTATGGAACTCCCTCCTTGACTACCTGAGAGCTCCACAGTCACTGGTTGACTTTAAACAAGGCTTAAAGACCTTTCTTTTTAAGCGAGCCTACTCTGCCTCCCCATGATTTTATCTTTGATCTTTGTTGTTATTATCATTGTTTTTAATTGATTTTATTATTGACTTTTGTTGTTTTATCATTGATTTTACTTGATTTTATCACTTGTTTTATTTTATCATTGATTTTAGTTGCACGTTGAGATTTTTGTTAATGAAAAGTGCATTATAAATTAAATTCATTATTATTATTATTATTATTATTATTATTATAGCCGAACTCTCAGACTCTAACCCTTTTAGCCGGTTTGTGAATCCAGAGTCCACAGAGGTCCCAGAGTCTGCGAGACCCTCTCCAGCACCTGCAGGCCCTCAAGCATTGGCAGGCCCTCCAGCACCTGCAGGATCCTGTTCCAGGGAGGGTCCTGGAGGACCTCTCTCATGTCTCCTGTGCCGAGGGAGGCACTGAGCCCAAGGAGGAGCCCCGGCCTTGTCCTGGACCATGCATTTGCCGCCATGGCAGAGGTCGACGGCAGAAAGGACCTACTGACTCAGCCCCAGTCCAAGAGGCTGACTCGACGACTGCAAATTCATCGGCTGACTTGTTAGCTGCAGACTCGTCGGCTGACTTGACGGCTGCTGCCCAGCCTCTGCCGCCTAACCTCTGCTGCATCCAGATGCTACAGCCTAGACTCCTCCTGCTGCTACAGATCTGGACCCTGGCTCATCCGCTGTCTTCACTCCTGTTCCTGGCTCTTCGGCTCCTGTTCCTGGCTCATTGGCTGACTCGACTGTTGCAGACTCATCGGCTTACTCAACGGCTGCAGCCTAGCCTCCGTCGCCTCCAGATGCTACAGCCCAGACTCCTCTTGCTGCTGCAGATCTGGACCCTGGCTCATCCACTGTCTTCATTCCTGTTCCTGGCTCTTCGGCTCTTGTTCCTGGTTCTTTGGCTCCTGTTCTTGGCTCTTCGGCTCCTGGCTTGCTCGAGGTCCACACTCCTGGCCCGCTCGAGGTCCACGCTCCTGGGTCACCTGCCGAAGATCCCAACTCTACCGCAGAAGATCCCGACTCTACCGCCGAAGATCCTGACCCGCCTGCAGCTACAGAAAGTCCCCGGTCTGCCGACGTTTCAACGTCTACAGAGGGCTCCTGGCCCGCAAACGCCTCAAAATCCACAGTGGATCCCTGGCCCGTCGACACCTCGATATCTACAGTGGGTCTCCGACCCGCTGACGTTTCGATGTCCACAGTGGGTCCCCGACCTGCAGACGCCTCAACGTCCACAGTGGATCCCCAGCCCGCAAACGCCACAACGTCCACAGTGGGTTCCCGGTTTGTCGATGCCTCGACCTCTCCTCTGGTGGGTTCCACATCTCCAGAGGCCCCTACACACTTCACGTCGCCGGTTACAGAGGTTCCAAAGCTCTCCACATTGCCGGCTGCAGAGGCTTCACAGTCTTCCTCGCCGCTGGCAGCAAAGGTTCCATCGTACTCCTCGCCGTCGGCTGCAGAGGCCTCTCAGCTCTTCTCGCCGATGGCTGCAAAGGTTCCACCGTACTCCTTGCCGTCGGCTACAGAGGCCGTTCAGCTCTTCTCGCCGCCAGCTGTAGAGGCCCCTCAGCTCTTCTTGTCGCCAGCTATAGAGGCTCCTTAGCTCTTGTCATCGATGGCTGCAGAAGCTCTCCCACTCTTCACATCGCTGGCTGCAGAGGCTTCTAGGTTCTTTGTGTCGCCTGCCATAGCAGCTTCTCAGTGTTCCACGTTGCCTGCCACAGAGGCTCTTCGGCTCTCCATGCCAGCTGTAGCTCCCAAGGCCCTCGAACTGGCTCTTGGCACTGGACGGCCTCCCAGCCACCCCCCTGAACTTGCTCTTCGTGTTGGACGGCCGGCTTCTCGTGCTGGACGGCCTCCCGGTGGCCCTCCTGAACTTGCCCTTTGTGTTGGATGACCTCCTGGCCGGCCCCTTGAACTGGTCCTTTGTGTTGGACAGCCTCCTGTCCGCACCCCTGTACTTTGTGTTTTTTATTTACTCAGGTTTAGTTTGTATTTAAGTGTTTATCCTAGGCTCTGTCCCTATCGGTTTTTGGTTTCTTGTCTTTGTGTTTTCTTGCGCCTGCCATCCTTGCAGTTCCTCCCTCCGCCCACCATAGTTCTTTGGGGGAGATTTTTGGGGGAGGCCAGGGGGCGTCCTTAGGGGGAGGCTACTGTAGGAATGGCACCCTCTGTTGGTCAGTCCCCATCCCTACACCTTCTGGTTTCCCTATCTATGGGTCCAGGTGTTTGTGATTTAGTTTAATTACTATGGGTGTATATAAGTCTGCATCCTTGTGTCGTTCATTGTCAGGTCATCGTCTGTGATTATTATGTCTTTGTCTGCTCCTCATGAATTCCTCCAAGTTCTGTGAGTAACACTGCCTCGTCAGCATTTTGGTTTTGTGTTCATTAAAGTGTTCTATTTCGTATAAGCTCCGCCCTTTAAGGCCTTCGCTATTGGGTATCCCCGCGCGACAGCACGCACTGAAAACTTTAGTCCATGCCCACCTGCTGTGTGGGCCCACCCTGTCCGTATAAATTACGGTGACACGGGAAAATCAGCTCCCTATTTTTCTTCATCCAGCGAGCACTGTTTAAAGAAGAAGATAAATCATTGTTCAGCTCCGACACCACCCGTCCCACCTCCTACTGCCGTCCTTGTGAGTTCCTTCTTCCAGAAGAGAGGTAGACGAGCAACCTTTTCCAGGCTAACAAGCTACAGGCTAATCCCAAGCTTTTTTTTCTCCGTGGCGGAAAACTACTCGCTGAACGACGCCATCGCCTTTTGTTCTCGACCGAACCGCAAAGTGAATCGGATGATTCCTTCGGAAAAGGCGATGCTAGCAGTAGCACCACTGTTTCTCCCCTACAGGAGAAGCAGCATGGCGGCGGCTAACAGATGTCACCGGGAAGTTTTTCAGGCAACATAGCCGTAGGAAGTGGTGAGTGATGTCTTTATTTATTTATTAAAACCACGACCAGGAAGATAACGGTTCCTTGTGGTGTTATTTTTTGCATGAAAAGCGATAGAAAGCACACATCTGCTGTTAGTGAAATTATAGGGCCTGCTAAGGCGATGCTAATAATAGCCCATTGCTTCTCCCCTCCTGGAGGACAGCATGGCGATGGCTAACAGATGTCATCAGGAAGTTTTTCAGGTAACATAGCCACAGGACGTGATGAGTGATGTATTTATTTATTTATTTAAAACCACGACCAGGAAGAAAACAGTTCTTTGTGACGTTTTTTTGCATGAAAAGCTACAGAAACCGTACATCTGCTATTAGCGCAATTATAGGGCCTGCTATTTTTACATACACCATGCAGTCTTTTTTGTTTAAATTTGCCTGCATGAAACGTGCGTGGTGCTTACACGTTTCTAAGCGCTACCCTAAAACACCCTAAGAGGCATGGTCGAGCGAATGCTCAACCACCTCTGTTTTTTTCCTATGTCGGTGACCGCTCCACTACCAACGGCAGGCGCTCTCCTCCTGAAAATGCCCGGCATAAATCAGGAGGCTGAGCTACCACTGAGGGATTCTTTCTGTCCCTCTTCAGACTGCAGAAGGATCTGCTGGAAGGCCCCATCACATCAGAGGTGCTGTTCAGGGTGAATTTCAAGACTCTGCTCGAAAAATCTCAGAAGAGCGAGGAAGTCTCTGAGACGGTTCGTCACCTGATGTCATCACAGCCCTCCTCTCGCCGCCCCACCAGCTGGAGGGACCGCCGTGGCCAGCAACAACAGCAGAGGTGCTCCACAGCTGCAGCAGCAGCTCCTCGCTCCCCTCCTCTGTCGCCCCCCCACACCCCCAGCAGAGCACAGCCACACCCGGCACGTTAGCCAGGTGCGTCCCAGCGGTTCTCCAGAGGACGTCAACAGGCGCAACCCTGGAACAGCCAGCACCGGGGCCCACGGAGGAGATAGCCCAAGAGATGACTCCTTGGGGGAAGTGTGTGTTTTTAAGATGTATGTTTTGAAATGAAACGAAAACATCTGTCAGAGAGCAAATCCTCATCTGCTTCCAACCTGCCTGTCAAATCAGCTGATCTTACAGCAGCCTCTCTGCATCACACATTCCCCACAAATAACGAGCCAGCCTCCTCTAAACCATACCATACCATACCAGCTTTATTTATAGAGCACTTTAAACACCTACAGGACCAAAGTGCTGTACACACAACAAAACAATCACAATCAGGTAATAAAATGATTAAAATAAATAAAAGTCACATAATAAAAGTTGAGGAATCATACACTCAGATAAAACAAGCGACTAAAATTATTAAAAGTCAACATCGCAGATGGTGTCATAGGCCAGGGAGAAGAGATGGGTTTTAAGAAGAGATTTAAAAACAGACAGGGAAGAGGCCTGTCTGATGTTCAAGGGAAGGTTGTTCCACAGTTTAGGAGCTGCCACAGCAAAAGCACGGTCTCCTCTGAGCTTGCGTTTTGTCTTTGGGACACTCAGGAGCAGCTGATCACATGACCTGAGGGATCGAGAGGGTGTGTATGGCTGCAGCAACTCGGACAGATAGGGCGGGGCAAGACCATTTTGCGCTTTAAAAGCAAATAAAAGAACTTTAAAATGAATCCTGTAATGTACGGGCAGCCAGTGCAGGGAGGTTAAAACAGGAGTAATGTGGTCAAACTTTCGTGTGCCAGTTAAAAGTCGTGCAGCGGCGTTCTGTACCCTCTGAAGCTGAGAGATACACGAATCACTGATTCCTATATAGAGTGCATTACAGTAGTCCAGCCGTGTGGTCACAAAGGCGTGAACTACTGTTTCAAAATGCTGCTTGGAAAGAATTGGCTTTACCTTAGCCAGCTGCCTCAGGTGGAAAAAACTAGTTTTAACAACTGCTCTAACAACAGCTGTTTAAGAGGCACTGCAGCTCAAAACATGTCACAAAGTTTTTTCTGTCATGTCAGTAAAAACGGATGCTGCTCAGCAGATCGAGCCCGAGACAACCCCTCGCTCTCTGCCAGAACTAGTGTTATTTTCTGCTGCTCCTGCTCACTCACCGCGCAGCAGAGAACGTGTCACACCACAACAACAACAGCAGCCTCTTCTGAAGAGGCGTCTCACTTACATACATACTACTTCCGGGATCTAATGCAGGCACACCTCGCTGCCATTGCTCCTCGTATTTTTTCTTGTTTTTGTTTTATTCAGTACTTTCTGCTTTTTTTTCACCGACCCTTGCCTTGGCATTTCTACTCATCAATAAACATGGATTTTACTTGGATTTACCTGCTACCTGCTCTTGTTTGGACTCTGTTGCTTCTCATCCACCACCACCCAGCGTCAGGCCTGCTCCATTATTCAGCCATTGAGCTCCTTTGTCTTTGTTTCCTACCGGCCGCGCCACCTGTACTCCCTCTTGAGAAAATTGCCTTCCATCCTCGTCGGAGATACATCCACCTGGGCTCGTGCCATCGACTCAACGCTGACAAGGCTCATCCCATAACCTCCATCTGGTCTGACTCTCGCCATTCTTCACGCCGTAGTGCTCGGACCGCTAACAGCAGCAGCAGCACGTTAGCCAACCTAGCTCGGTCGGCTAATGCTCCAGTCACTACCTCCGCCTCATCCGTAAAGTGTGGACTTCTAAACGTTCGCTCCCTCACGGGCAAAGGTCAGCTTATTCACGATCTAATATCCGACCGAAAACTGGATTTCATCTGCTTAACAGAAACGTGGCAACAACAAAATGACTTTTTTCATCTGAATGAGTCTGCCCCACCGGGATTTGCTTACACCGCAAAGGCCTGCGCCTCAGGTAGAGGTGGAGGTCTCGCGATAATTCACCGCGAGAACTGGAAGGTAACTCCGGTTCACTCCCCCTCCTCCTTTGAGCACACCGTGGGCCTGCTCGCTGGCCCGACCCCCACCGTTGTTGCCACTATCTACCGCCCTCCAAAAGTGAACAGCTCCTTCATGAATGACTTTGCAGGTCTAATGGCTCATCTAACAACTCTTTCACCCAATGTCATCCTGCTGGGCGATTTCAACATTCATTTGTATAAAGAAAACAACCCCCTCTCCAGAGACTTCACATCTTGCCTGGACAGCTGCATCTTTCAACAATTCATCAACTTTCCAACACATAAGATGGGCCACACTTTGGATTTACTCTGCTGCACCGGACTTTCTCCTCTTAACTGTTCTTCTAATGAACTTCCATTTACTGATCACCTGATGATTTCATTCAATGTTAATCTTAAATTTTCCTCAGATAAACCTCAATGCACTATTTCCTTCCGTAATATCAAGAATATCAACCATGACACTCTTTAATCTCATATTAATAATACCCTCTCCACTTTCAACTCATCCAACCCAGATGATCTTGTCAACACAAGCCTCACCAACATACTTAACTCTGTTGCTCCTCTGAAAACCCGGACTGTTTCATTCTTCAAATCTGAACCCTGGTTCACTCCAGAACTCCGCTCCCTGAAAACCAAAGGTTGGCGGCTAGAGCGTCTCTATAAAAAATCCGGTCTCACAATTCACAAGGAACTTTATGCAAACCACCTCATCAATTACAAGAACAGTATTTCTCAAGCCAAATCCAGTTACTTCTCAGACATCATCAGTTCCAATGTTGGTAATTCAAAAACATTAGCCCTCATTCACGAACCGTTCGTACGCACAGATTTGTTCTTAAACTGTGCGTATGAGTGATTTAGGATCATTTGTGGCATTCAACAATGTTTTCGTATCCTACGATTTTTTTCAGATACGAACAAAATTTACGAGTGGTCCGGACCTGTCGTATATTTTAGGAGCGTCAGTCTGCTGTCATCCAGACGGATCTTCTCCACGAATAACTTCATATTTCGTTATTTAGAAAATATTTTGGGTTTAAAAAAATCACGCACCATAATTATTCTTGACAATAGGTTATTCTGTTTGAATTAGAATTATAATTTTAAGTTTAATTTGTCTGGTGTGTCGCGCAGGCTTCAGTGAGTCGTGCGCTCCCCTTGGTCATCAAAGCCCTCCTCATATTAACACCCAGGTACATAAAATTCCCATACACCGCCGCAGAACAAGTACGAATTAAGACTGATTTTCATGCTATTGCTGGACTGCTGTGCCAAACACCATCGGAGCAATAGATTATTATATCTGATTCGAAATATAACCTGCAGAATGTGGTTGCGCGATGACCAGGAGGAGCGCGCATGACTCATTTGTGCTGCAAAACATGTTGGCACGCGTCTGCGCAGCGTGGCATTTATTGTCCATCCATCTCGCAGACTATTCCTTGACCACCTCCTGTCCGTGCTGCGGCGAGACGTTTGTTTGAAGCCATTTTCAGATCAAACCATTTATTCTTGATTTCTGATACTGTACGACCCACGGGACACACAACATATGCACTACAATATTAATATGAAGTTAACTGTAGTTTCGAGACATTTTAAAATGCTTCTGTTCAAAAACACATCCGACACTTGCGGGGGGGGGGTGGGGGGGTAGCGGTGCGCCACAGCTCTTCTGAATAAGTGAAACTATAATGTAACACAGTACACTAAAATTAAAGATATTTGACCATCCGACACTTGCGGGGGGGTGGGGGGTAGCGGTGCAGAGCAGAACTTCAATCTCCGAACGCGTGAAGTCCTTCTTTTTACTTCTTGATTTAGAATGAATGGACACTTCCTGCTGTCAAAAGGCAGGAAACGTGGCCTTATATGGTGTTTTGAGGGGTGGGAATTATGTAAATGACCTCTCCGCGAGCACGCGCAGGTGGATGGAACAGGTGGGATTCATCAACTTTACGCAACCCGTTTACACACGTTTCCTGTGGATAGAAGACTTTGTTGAATCTGACGTGGCATGTTCGTACGAACGCTTCGTACGAACAGAAGTAGGAGAAATTTAGGATAAAAATACGAACATTTTCGTGAATGAGGGCCATTGTTCTCTCTCCTCCACCGTTCTGTCTCATCTCCTAACGCTCTACCCTCTCACATGGTTTCCACAGAATTTTGCAACTCCCTGATGTCATATTTCAATGAAAAGATTATTTCAATTCATAAACACCTTGGACCAAATACTGCCCCCAGCATCCTTCGTTGAATTCCCCCCTCCCTCCCCTTCTCTGTCTTCTCCCTCCTCTCTGCTGATGAGATTGCTGTCATTATCAGCAAGTCCAAGTCCTTATCCTGTCAACTTGACCCATTTCCCACAGTTCTTGTTAAATCCTGTCTCCCGTCTCTGCTCCCTATCATCACTAATATCATCCACTCCTCCTTAACTTCTGGCATTGTTCCCACAGCCTTCAAATCTGCTGCAATCACTCCCATCATCAAGAAACCAGGTCTTGACTTTACCAACTTCAGTAATCTTCGTCCGATCTCCAATCTGCCCTTCATCTCCAAGATTCTTGAAAAAACTGTTGCTAGTCAACTTGACTCACACCTGTCCAACAACATTTATGAAGAGTTTGAATCTGGTTTTCACCCCTACCATAGCACCGAAACAGCTCTAGTAAAAATTACTAACAACCTTTTTCTGGCTGCTGACTCTGGTCTTCTGTCCATCCTCATTCTTCTTGATCCAAGTTCTGCCTTCGACACCATCTGTCATTCTATCCTCCTCAACAGACTAACTTCCATTGGTATCTCAGGTACCCCGTTAGACTGGTTCAACTCCTATCTCTCTGACCGCACTCAATTCATTCAGCTTAAATCCATCCGCTCCTAGTCTTCCCCTGTCTCCACGGGTGTCCCTCAAGGCTCTGTCCTCGGACCCCTCCTCTTCATCATTTACCTCCTTCCTCTAGGTCACATCTTCTGCAAATATGGCGTCCATTTCCACTGTTATGCTGATGACACACAACTATACTTGTCATCAACACCTAACTCTACCCACCCACCCTCCATCCTCACCGATTGTCTCATTGAGCTAAATCACTGGTTTTCTAACAAATTCCTTCAACTAAACAGCAACAAAACAGAAATCATTCTCGTCTGTACCAAAAACTCTATCTCAAAATCAGAACATCTTCTCGTCCCCCTTAACAACTCTCTGCTATCCCCCTCCCCTCAGGTCAAGAGCCTCGGTGTCATCCTCGACACCACTCTCTCCTTCACTTCACACATCAACAATATTACTCGGTCTGCCTATTTCCACCTCCGTAATATTAACCGTCTCCGTCCTTCTCTCACACCCCGCACCACAGCCATCCTGGTGTACAGTCTTGTGACTTCCCGTATCGATTACTGCAACTCTCTTCTCTACGGCCTCCCCAACAAATCTTTCCAAAAGTTACAGATGGTCCAGAACTCAGCTGCCCGTGTCATCACTTAAACCTCCTACTATAATAATAATAATAATAATAATGAATTCAATTTATAACGCGCTTTTCATTAGTGAAAATCTCAAAGCGCTACACACATTGAATGCTACACACATTCATACACTGGTAGCGGCAGACTACCATGCAAGGTGCTTTCCAGACCTACCGGGAGCAACTCGGGGTTAAGTGTCTTGCCCAAGGACACAATGACACATGGTGTGGGGAACCGGGATTCGAACCGCCAACCTTCCGATCGGGGGACGACTGCCATTACCACTACGCCACGGCCGCCCACATCTATAACCACATCACTCCTGTCCTGCAGCAGTTCCACTGGCTCCCGGTTAAATCACGCATCATCTTCAAAATTCTACTTCTCACGTTCAACTCTATCCACAAACTTGTCCCTCCTTATCTATCTGACCTCCTACAAATCTTCATCCCATCAGGCTCCCTCAGATCCTCCTCTTCGCTACATCTCCATGTACCCTCTGCCCGCCTCTCCACCATGGGGAGCAGGGCCTTCACCTGCTCCGCCCCTCACCTCTGGAACGCTCTACCGCCAGACCTTCGAAACACCACCTCCCTTTCTCTGTTCAAGACAGCCCTAAAAAACACATCTCTTTAGACTAGCTTATCATTCATTTTTACTAAATGTATTTTTATTATTTTGCATTTTATAAACTTTATATATTTTATATTTCAATTTGTCACTGATAATGTTTGCACTGTATTGGTTTGTTAAGTGTCCTTGGGTGTCCTGAAAGGCGCTTTTAAATAAAATGATTATTATTATTATTATCATATAAGTGCTGACGTCCCTCCTCAGTGCACTCCCGCTCACCTCAGCTCTGACGTAAGCTTGTAGCCTGAGCGCAGCAGGAGAAAACTTTTTGCACAAAACAGCATGAGCCCCCTCTGAAGTGGCGTGTCACTCACAAAAGTGTCAATGCCCCCTCTCAGTGCACGCCAGCTCACACAAGTCCTGATGTGAGCCTGCAGCCTGAACGTAGCACAGAGGTGTGCAGACAGCCTTTTCGATCTGAGCCCTCCTTGGTCACCCCCGGTCAAGCACTGAGTCGGGTGATGGCGGAAGTTTTTTAAAAACTGGTTGACGTCCATGACATCCATGGCACGACAAAGTCACGCATGTCCACTCTCCGAACGTTATGCAGATTGGCAGCGAGCGTGTTCACTGGACAAATGGTTGAAAAAATTGATAAGTAAGGGTTACACGCTGCAGTTTGCAGCTCACCTCCCACCTTTCAGAGGGATTATAGAGATGGTTCTGTCATCTCCAGAACAAGCTCCTCCCTCCAGTCAGAAGTTCAGGAACTCCTGATGAAAAATGTAATTTCCAGAGTCCCCGACGGAGAGGAAAACACGGGCTTTTATTCCCGCTACTTCCTAGTGCTAAGAAAATCGGGAGAGATGAGACCCATTCTCGATTTGTCCATGTTCAAAAAATCGATTATGGAGAAGCAGTTCCACATGTTGACAACAAAACAGCTGCTGGAGAACGTTCACTAGAATGTCTGGTTCACCTCCATAGAATTCTCTTTCATCTGGACAATCTGCTTTTATTAGCCCGATCCAGAGAGGAAGCAGCCACACAGACCAGAGTTTTAGCAGAACATCTGTTAAACCTGGGTTTTCTTTAAACTGGGACAAAGTTCTGTTCTCCCATCCCAGATGATTGTTTATCTGGGAGTGGAGCTAAACTCGAACACAATAAGAGCCCGTTTACCACAGCAGAGAGCCGACACTCTGACAGCTCAGCTCAGCCGTGTCAACCCCGCAAAGTTGTGACCGTCATGCGCCTCTTGGGAATGATGTCAGCTGCACACATGGTCGTATACAGGTAGTCCCCGACTTACGGGCACTCTTACTTACGAGGTCCCTGACTTACGAATATGTATCTCATTAAAAAAATGCTTTAAAAAAATAAATTAATACATGTACAGTACTGTACAGTCACCAAGCACTTAGCCTATCCTAACACAGTTTTTAAAGATGCAGTAGTGAGTTGAGTTGTCTCTCTTTCACATAAAGAGCTAGCTCCCTTTATGTGAATGGAGCCTGCTGAGGAGGAGGGAGACAATTCAACTGACTCCTTAACTGTGTTAGGATAGGCTAAGTGCTTGGTGAATGTACAGTACTATACTGTACATTTATCTATTTATAAATAAAAAATAAAAATATATATACTGTACTGTACAGTATATTTTTAATAAATAGATAAATGTACAGTACTGTACAGTCACCAAGCACTTAGCCTATCCTAACACAGTTTTTAAAGATGAAGGAGTGAGTGGAATTGTCTCCCTCCTCCATGCAGGCTCCATTCCCATAAAGGGAGCTAGCTCCCTTTATGTGAAAGGGAGACAATTAAACTCACTCCTTCATTTTTAAAAACTGTTAGGATAGACTAAGTGCTTGGTGACTGTACAGTACTGTACATGTATTCATTTCTAAAAAATAAAAAATAAAAATAAAAATTGTGGTGATCCTACTTACGAATTGTTGACATACGAGTGCCCCCTAGGGATGGAACTCGCTCGTAAGTCGGGGACTACCTGTACTCGGTTTGCTCCATATGAGACAAATCCAGAGGTGGTTTGCCCGTCTGCGTATAGATCCTATGCTTTAGTAGAGACGGATGATCTCCGTTTTTCCCCCTCCGTGGGAACCGACCTATGTCACTGAGAAAAGCCCCTCATTCTGTCGGAAGGAGTCCCCATCAGCAGGCCAAGTCACACGTCTCGGTGATCATGGACGTGTCTTTGTCAGGCTGGGGCGGAACGTGCCTGTCTCAGATGGTTGGAGCACGGTGACCAGATCACACATCTTATCACATAAATGTGCTTGAGTTACTCACAGTGTTAAAATGATTCAGCACTTTGCCCCCCTGCTAAAGAATCAGCATGTTCTGATTCACACAGACAACAGAGATGGCAGTAGCGTACATCAACTGACAGGGAGGTGTCCGATCAACTCAGCTGCTGCAGTTTGTGAGACAGCTGTTGTACTAGGCACAAAAACACCTGCTCTCTATCAGAGCAGTGTACATCCCCAACGTCCTGAACAAAGGGGCAGACATAATTTCGAGGGGCGGCCCTCGCCACGGGGACCGGACCCTTCATCCCGAACTGGTTTCTCAGATCCGGACCAGATTTGGCCAGGCAGCAGTGGATCTGTT
The DNA here is from genome assembly GCA_038048925.1 of Garcialebias charrua. Taxonomy (NCBI): domain Eukaryota; kingdom Metazoa; phylum Chordata; class Actinopteri; order Cyprinodontiformes; family Rivulidae; genus Garcialebias; species Garcialebias charrua. Next base: position 8,132 of record JBBPBX010017634.1, on the reverse strand, counting down.
CGCTACACGGGAGAACCCATAAGACAATCCACTTTTAGGAGTGGACGTGTTTGCGCACAGTCCGATGCCCAAAAAGCTCTTATACGCGTTCCCTCTGGTTCCGCTAATCCCACGCTTCTTGGATCGAGTCCGGGAGGAAGAGCTGTCAGTCATCCTTGTGGGCCCCGAGCGAAAGAGCGCTTCATGGTTCCCAAACCTACAGCAGCTGGTGTCGGGCCAGCCGTGGAAGCTCCCATAGAGGAAGGATGCACTCCCCCAGGCGGGAGGAGCAATCAGGATCTACCCGGAAATAAGTCAGCACCTCTGGGTTGGATGCTGAACGGATCCGCTTAGAAAACATGGACCTCGCACAAGAGGTGGTACGCACGATCCAAGACGCACAAGCTGCGTCATCCATAGCACTTACATATCAAAGTGGACAGCTTTTCAGTGCTGGTACGCAGAGAAAGACATGGAGGTCACTTCATGTCAGCTAGGCTGCGTGCTGTCATTTCTGCAGCAACTGTTGGGCAGAAATTTGGCTTCAGCACAATAAAAACTTATGCTGCTGCTATTTCTTCCTGTCATGAAGGTTCAGTGACAGAACAGTTTTTAGTCACCTACTGATGAAGCGTTTCATGAAGGGCGTACGGAGACACAGACCCGTGTCATGTCCACTAGCTCTTCAGTGGGACCTAACAATGGTTTTATGCGCATTGATTAGAGCTTAGTTTGTGACTCTAATAATAATAATAATAATAATTAATTCAATTTATAACGCACTTTTCATTACTGAAAATCTCAAAGTACTACACATATATTGAATGCTACACACATTCATAAACCGGTGGCGGCAGACTACCATGCAAGGTGCTTTCCAGTCCTACCGGGAGCAACTCAGGGTTAAGTGTCTTGCCCAAGGACACAACGACACATGGTCCGGGTCCCGGGAGTCGAACCGCCAACTTTCCGATCGGGAGACGACTGCCATTACCACTACACCACGGCCGCCCTCTAGATGAGGTTCCACTTAAATGTCTGTCATTTTAAACAACCTTGCTGTTAGCTCTGACATCTGCAAAGAGTGTGAGTGATTATCTGCTCTCTCTGTTACTTCCTCATGTCTCAGGATTCAAGCTGACTGCAGCTCAACCATGTTGCGTCTTAACCTTGCTTTAACTTCAAAAATCATCATTTTTTTCAGATTGAGAGTGATCACTTTGGATAGGTTTCATCCTCCTCCTCATAACTCTGAGGAGGAAGCAACATCTCATCTCCTCTACCCCATGCGCGTGCTCTTGTGTTACGTGATGCGCACGGCTGCACTACACCGTTCTCAGCGTCTGTTTGTGCATTACGTGATGTTTCCATTTCTCCATGACCCGTTCTGTTCTCAGAGTTCTGACAGAATGATTATTATTTTCATGGACTTTTTAACCTGGGCTCACACCTGCTTGCATGCAGACGCAGTGTGATGTTTATTATCAGTCACAGTTCATGACTGCTGATGTTACTGATCTGTTCATCATGATGAGGTATTGACCTGCTCTGCTCATGGTTACACTGTTACAGCTTGTAACCTTCGCTGTTTCTATTCACAGCAGCAGGTCTGTTATCTCAGCCTTTTTCTCACCAGAGATCATTCTTTTGTCTGGTGCGCTGTTGCGCATGGAACGCTTAATACGCACACAGAAGGCTGAGTGATGAAATGTGTTTGTGCGAGCAAATGCTTCATGTTGTGTCTGGATGGACCTAGTGAGGCATAGACTACATCCTGCTCCGCCTTTAACCTAATAGCGAAGGTCTTAAAGGGCAGAGCTTATACGAAATAGAACGTTGGTTACGTACTGTAACCCCAGATTTTACAAGTATAGGCGCAGCCCTTTAAGCCCTGGGCCTCACTGGTTCCTAAATGGCTGAAGAAAAAAGCTATTTGGGAGCTGATTTTCCCGTGACACCGTAATTTATACGGACAGGGTGGGTCCACACAGCAGGTGGGCATGGACTAAAGTTTTCAGTGCGTGCTGTCACGCGGGGGATACCCAATAGCGAAGGCCTTAAAGGGCTGCCCTTATAGTCATAGAATCTGTGGTTACAATACGTAACCAACATTTTATTATTTTACTCCTTGCGCCTCCGAGTCCTGCCTGCAAATTAGGTTCGTTCCTGCCTCCTGAGTAATTTCTGACACTCCACTATTAAAAAAAGCTCATCGTTATATATGGACAGTTGAACTATTGTGCTACACTTTTCTTAGACTTGTCTAAAGCTTTTGACACTGCGGACCATAACATCCTGTGTCATAAGCTCTCAGAAATCGGTTTCTCTGATCACACCATCGGTTGGTTTTCTAACTATTTTTCCAATCGGAGGCAATGTGTTCAACATAACGGTACTTCTTCCAGCTATTTAACAGTTAAAAATGGTGTACCACAAGGCTCAGTTTTAGGACCAACCCTCTTTACAATCTACATAGCTAATGTAGGTCAGAGCATCCCTGATGCATCCTTACATTTCTATGCTGATGATACAGTTGTTTATTGCCAAGCTAAAACAGTAGCTAAGGCTTTCCAGTTACTGCAATCCGCTTTTGACACCATCCAGTCAGATTTGTTCCGTCTCAAACTTGTCCTAAATGCTGATAAAACAAAAGGGATGTTTTTTTCAAGTAGGAAGTCGGTCCCAGCAGATCTTCCTCTGATTTTATCATCAAATGGTGTCCCTATTGAGTTTGTTGACTCATATAAATATTTGGGTATCCTGGTCGATTCACATCTCTCTTTTAAACTCCACGTGGAAAACCTAGTGAAGAAACTGAAAGTAAAACTGGGTTTCTTTTTCAGAAATAAATCATGTCTAACACTGAATGCTAGGATACGCCTTGTATCTGTGACTTTCCTTCCCTCCATTGATTACGGTGACATTCTCTACATGAATGCTCCTACAAGCACCCTGCGGATGTTGGATGTTGTCTATCATGGTGCACTAAGATTCATAACTGGCTGTGATTATCGTACCCACCACTGCACCCTGTATTCACTGGTTAACTGGACATCATTAACCTCACGCAGACTCTTCCACTGGTACATTTTCATCTTTAAATCACTTCTTGGTCTGCTGCCCTCATACATCTCCTCCTACATGTCTTTGTGTGAGTGCAGCTACAGTGTGCGCTCTCAGGACATGATTACCTGCAGTGTTCCGTCAGTGAGGACTGAACTTGGAAAAAGGGCCTTCTCCTACTCTGCTCCTACTTCCTGGAATATCTTACAAAAAGATCTGAAGCTCTCGGCCCTGGGTCCGTGTATCTTTTGGTCATTGGATTTTGGTTTTCAAAACAAAATCGAAAATCGAAAAACGGATGGTTTTTTGTTTTTTCGTTTCAAAAACAAATAATGAAAATCGAAAAACGGATGTTTTTTTGTTTTTCCATTTTTAAAACGAAATTAGAAAAACGGAATTGCTAAAAATAAAAAAAAGGTGCGATTTGGTTTTTGATTAAACCAAAGACGAGCTTTTATTTTGTTAATTGAACACGGGAGTTTATGGCGGAACCGGAAATAAACTCCCGGTGCTGTGCGAATTTCTGTTCCCCAGTGAGAATCTGAGCTGCGTGAAGCTGACACTCCACCCACGTCAAACCAGTAATAACGGAGCGCTAACCATTCATTCCTGATTCACCATTGGGCAGCATGGTGGCACAACTGGTAGAGCTGCTGCCTCTCAGCGAGAAGGTTGCCGGTTCAAATCCCGGTCCGGGGCCTTTCTGGGTGGAGTTTGCATGTTCTCCCCGTGCATGCGTGGGTTTCCTCCGGGTACTCCGGTTTCCTCCCACAGACCAAAAAACATGCTTGTTAGGCTGATTGGTGACTCTAAATTGACCCTAGGTGTGAGTGTGAGAGTGGATGGTTGTTTGGTGTGAGTGAGACAGGTCCCTCTTGTAAATGAGTCCCCGTGACTCAACGAGGCTAGCCTGTATAAATAAAGGTTGAATGAATGAATGAAATTCATACTATTTACTTTAATTTTTGACATGTGTGAGGTGTCAGCTTGATGCAGCTGAGAATCTGTTCCAACAGTGTCGGGCGCGCGCACTGCAACCATGTGTCGGGAGCGCGCACTGCACCCGAGAGGCAAATCCGACCGTCTTCAAGGCGCATCTGAAAGATCTCTGTGAAACGAGTCCACACACTATCTTGTCACGGTTATAACTTATTTTAATACTCCTGGTGATAAATAAATAAATATAAACCCTCCACTAACAAAATAAAGCTGGTCTTGTGTGGGGTGTTATAACCTAGTTTTTTTTTAAATCGCTGAGAGAATCTAGATTTGGTCATGTAACCTGCCAAATACAAATTTTAATAACTTCCTGCAAAGATAAGTGTAGGCTTTCTGGTAGGCTAAATCTCGTTCAAATTAAAAATGACTGGAGAAAAACTGCTATTTTTGTTAGTTAATGTCTGTTTTTTCCATTATTTGAGAGAGAAAAAATGATTTTAGAAATAACAAAGTCAGAGAATTTTATTGTCATTTGCATCACGTGGTACATGTGATGAAACGATTATGTACACAGGGTCCCAGTTACATCCAACAATAAAATGTAAGAGAAGAACAGTAATAACATCTAAGATATGAACTAAGAAAAACATCAACTAAAAATACACTAAATAAAAAATACACGCAGCACTAATATAATAGAAAACCATTACTCCACACAGCAGCTGTGTGAGCAGATGTGCACAATGAACATAGCAACATGAAACAGATCAGCAGCAACAAGAAACAGATCTGCAGCAACATGATGTGATATTTCCATCCATCCATCCATTTTCTTCCGCTTATCCGGGGTCGGGTCGCGGGGGTAGCAGCCTAAGTAGGGAGGCCCAGACTTCCCTCTCCCCAGCCACTTGGAGCAGCTCCTCTGGGGGAATCCCAAGGCGTTCCCAGGCCAGCCGAGAAACATAGTCCCTCCAGCGTATCCTGGGTCTTCCTCTGGGTCTCCTCCCGGTGGGACATGCCCGGAACACCTCACCAGGGAGGCGTCCAGGAGGCATCCTAACCAGATGCCCGAGCCACCTCAACTGGCTCCTCTCGATGTGGAGAAGCAGCGGCTCTACTCCGAGTCCCTCCCGGATGACTGAGCTTCTCACCCTATCTCTAAGGGAGAGTCCAGCCACCCTGCGGAGAAAACTCATTTCAGCCGCTTGTATCCGAGATCTTGTTCTTTCGGTCATAACCCAAAGCTCATGACCATAGATGAGGGTGGGAACGTAGATCGATCGGTAAATTGAGAGCTTTGCCTTTTGACTCAGCTCTCTCTTCACCACGACAGACCGGTACAGCGCCCGCTTCACTGCGGACGCTGCACCTATCCGCCTATCGATCTCACGCTCCAGTTTTCCCTCATTCGTGAACAAGATCCCGAGATACTTAAACTCCTCCACTTGGGGCAGGACCTCCTCCCCGACCCGGAGAGGGCACGCTACCCTTTTCCGGCTCAAGACCATGGCCTCGGATTTGGAGGAACTGATCCTCATCCCGGCCGCATCACATTCAGCTGCAAACCGCTCCAGTGAAAGCTGTAGATCACGAGCTGATGAAGCCAATAGGACCACATCATCTGCAAAAAACAGAGAAGCGATTCTAAGGCCACCAAAACGGATCCTCTCAACACCTTGGCTGCGCCTAGAAATTCTGTCCATAAAAGTTATAAACAGAATCGGTGACAAAGGGCAACCTTGGCGGAGTCCAACTCTCACCGGAAACGAGCCTGACTTACTGCCGGCAATGCGGACCAAGCTCTGACACCGGTCGTACAGGGACCTAACAGCCCATATCAAAGGGCCTGGTACCCCATACTCCCGGAGTACCCCCCACAGAACCCCCCGAGGGACGCGGTCGAATGCCTTTTCCAAGTCCACAAAGCACATGTAAACTGGTTGGGCAAACTCCCACGCACCCTCCAGGACCCTGTTGAGGGTGTAGAGCTGGTCCAGTGTTCCACGACCAGGACGAAAACCACACTGCTCCTCCTGAATCCGAGGTTCGACTATCCGACGGACCCTCCTCTCCAGAACCCCTGAATAGACCTTACCAGGGAGGCTTAAGAGTGTGATCCCCCTTATAGTTGGAACACACCCTACGGTCCCCCTTTTTGAATAGGGGAACCACCACCCCAGTCTGCCAATCCAAGGGAACTGCCCCCGATGTCCACGCGATATTGCAGAGTCGCGTAAGCCAACACAACCCCACAACATCCAGAGCCCTAAGGAACTCAGGACGAATCTCATCCACCCCCGGAGCCTTGCCACCGCGGAGCTTTTTAACCACCTCGGCGACCTCCGCACCAGAGATTGGAGAGCCCGATCCAAAGTCCCCAGGCTCCGCTTCCTCAGTGGAAGACGTGCCAGTAGGATTGAGGAGGTCTTCGAAGTATTCCGCCCACCGACTCACAACATCCCGAGTTGAGGTCAACAGCACGCCATCCCCACCATAAATGGTGTTGGTCGCGTACCGCTTTCCCCCCCTGAGACGCCGGATGGTGGACCAGAATCGCCTCGAAGCCGTACGGAAGTCATTCTCCATGGCCTCTCCGAACTCCTCCCACGCCCGAGTTTTTGCCTCAGCAACCACCCGAGCCGCATGCCGCTTGGACTGCCGGTACCTATCTGCTGCTTCCGGGGTCCCACAGGCCAAAAAGGCCCAATAGGACTCCTTCTTCAGCTTGACAGCATCCCTCACCGCCGGTGTCCACCACCGGGTTCGAGGGTTGCCACCACGACAGGCACCAACAACCTTGCGGCCACAACTCCGATAAGCTGCCTCGACAATAGAGGCGCGAAACATGGCCCACTCGGGCTCAATGTCCCCCGCCTCCCTCGGAACGTGTTCAAAGCTCTCCCGGAGGTGGGAGTTAAAGCTCCGTCTTACGGGAGACTCTGCCAGACGTTCCCAGCAGACCCTCACAATACGTTTGGGTCTGCCAGGTCTGACCGGCATCCTCCCCCACCATCGGAGCCAACTCACCACCAGGTAGTGGTCAGTTGACAGCTCCGCCCCTCTCTTCACCCGAGTGTCCAGGACATGCGGCCGCAGATCAGATGAGACGACAACAAAGTCGATCATTGAACTGCGACCTAGGGTGTCCTGGTGCCAAGAGCACATATGGACACCCTTATGCCTGAACATGGTGTTCGTTATGGACAATCCATGACGAGCACAGAAGTCCAATAACAGAACACCACTCGGGTTCAGATCAGGGGGGCCGTTCCTCCCAACCACACCCCTCCAGGTCTCACTGTCATTGCCCACGTGAGCGTTGAAGTCCCCCAGCAGAACAAGGGAGTCCCCAGGAGGCGCACCCTCCAATACCCCCTCCAAGGACTCCAAAAAGGGTGGGTAATCTGCGCTGCCGTTCGGCGCATAGGCACAAACAACAGTCAGAGCCCGTCCCCCCACACGTAGGCGAAGGGAGGCTACCCTCTCGTTCACCGGGGTGAACCCCAACGTACAGGCACCGAGATGGGGGGCAACAAGTATGCCCACTCCTGCTCGGCGCCTCTCACCAGGGGCAACTCCAGAGTGGAAGAGTGTCCAACCCCTCTCAAGGAAACTGGTTCCAGAGCCAGAGCCATGCGTTGAGGTGAGTCCGACTATTTCTAGCCGGAACCTCTCAACCTCACACACTAGCTCAGGCTCCTTCCCCACCAGAGAGGTGACATTCCATGTCCCAATGGCCAGCTTCTGTAGCCGAGGATCAGACCGCCAGGGTCCCCGCCCTCGGCCACCACCCATTCCACAATGCACCCGACCCCTTTGGCCCCTCCCACAGGTGGTGAGCCTATGGGAAGGGGGACCCACGTCTCCTCTTCGGGCTGTGCCCGGCCGAGCTCCATGGGTGAAAGCCCGGCCACCAGGCGCTCGCCAACGTGCCCCTCCTCCGGGCCTGGCTCCAGAGTGGGGCCCCGGTGACCCGCGTCCGGGCGAGGGAACATTGTTTCCATTTATATTACTCATCATAAGGGGTACCATAAGGGGTATATGATGTGATATTTCACAGTGATTATTCTGGTTATTTATTCATGAGTCTAACAGCCTCAGGGTAGAAGCTGTTCCTCAGTCTAGTGGTTCTACACTTGATGCTCCTCAAC
>JBBPBX010017633.1:28712-39131 GCA_038048925.1 Garcialebias charrua | reverse complement strand
GACACTAGTGGTGGGGAGGAGTCCTTCCCCAGAAAATTTTGAATAAAGTAGATACCATTTCTGTATTCTGGTGTATTTCAGGTCTCTCTTGTAAATGAGTTCTCGAGGCTCAATGGGATTAACCTGTCTAAATAAAGGTTGAATGTATTTTAATGGGTTGTTAAACATATATGTGTTCCTACGTAAGTAAACACTTGATTCAGTAACTATTTAACCAGGGTGTGGGGGGTTAACCTGGTTATTTTTTAGACTTTATCATGGAGTGTCCTAAGACAAATTGTGATAGATTCTTTTTTGAATACCAATGATTACCCGACTGTATGTTCCTTTTTCATATCTGATTGTTGGTGGCGCGGTTTTATACTGCTGCAGCTTCCGTGCGTACGTCCCTCTTCGGATGGTGCGCGCGCCAATTGCAAAACTTTGTACCTTGGTGCAAATATGCCAATAAAGATATACAGGTAGTCCCCGATTTACGAGCGCTCTGATCTGCGAGGTTCCAGACTTACGAGCTGCACATTTTTGGAAAAAACGAAAAAAATACTGAGTTTTCATGTGTTTTTTCACTTCAGTTAGCAAGTTAAGCATATAAACACACGTTTCCGATCATTTTTATGCACTCAAAAGTAGTTTTTAGATGAAAATAGAGTGTTTTTAGGTGCGCTAGCGAAAACCGTTCCAATTTACGAGCGGATTTCCGGATTTACGAGCGAAATGGCGGCCGTTCCAAATTACGAGATTTCCGGTTTACGAGCGCCTCGTTGTAACGGATCTCGCTCGTAAATCGGGGACTACCTGTATTCTATTCTATTCTATTTTAGAGAGCAACACGAAGTACCTGACCAACAGCTCTCCTTGTGTGGATAGAGCGCTAAACTAGTGACATTCAATACAGACTCACTAGTTAAAGACCGTGTAAAGTGAATTTCAACATTTTCTTCAATAAACATTATAAATGTCATAATTGTAATCTTGTAAATGAGTAAAAAGTCTCAAAATTGTAGCTCAATTAATTTTGGAGTTATAGAGCAAACTGTGTATAAAGATATTTCTGTTTCAGGATTTTTTAGGCGTGTTTTAAATGTGACCGCGTTTCGTCACGCGGTCTTCTTAAGTATAGCCCCACCCCCTGCAGCTCCAGCCGTATAAATTCGCCTCGGTGGAGCCGTTCACTCGCGAATCGCAGATAGCATCAGATAGCAATAGCATAGATATTTTGTTCATTGTTAGCTAGCTAATCAATTATGCCTCGTTCGTGCATCTTCCCTGGATGTCGCAATGGTCAGGGCACCCGTACAAATCATAACGTGTTTTTATACCGCGTGGTTTTATACCAAGTATCTGTAATGCCTGGATAGGTCAATGGATAAAGCGCTTGCCTTCCGTCCCAAACCCCATGGGTTCAATTCCCGCATGGTACAACTCTTTTTTTTTTTTTTTATTCATTCCAGATTAAAAACACACAAGAAAACTATTTACAAAAACAGCGTAACTCTTGGAAAAAGTAGCTGCTGTTACAGACAGAACTCAGATAAAAACAGAGCAGGTTTACTGGCTCTGCTGTCTGCCTCTCCACACAGTCAGCTCAGGGGGCAGGACACGAGCGCAGCTGCGCTGAAACCACGCCCACGCACTGACACGCCCCCAGCGTTCCAGGGCAAGGCAAAATCATGTTTTTTCATGATTTTTGAGACTTAATTTTATAAGGTAAACAATGTTTTTAATCAGTCAGATTTATATGGGTGATTAATAACACATATTTATGCCATGTGACAAACTAAAAACACACATTTAATTTCACTTTACACGGTCTTTAAGATACTACAGACATAGACCTCCGAATAGACATACATCTGTGGTGCTCCGCTTCGCTCACACATGCTAACCCCCCACACCCTGGTTAACAACTGCACAGCTGACACTAATGTAGCACTAAGCTAGCATGCAACACAGAGGTGTCTTTAAGTCAGAGTCAGAGATTCTTTATCGTCATTCGCACCCCATGTGGTGGAACGAGATTATGTACACAGGGTCCCAGTTACATCCAACAATAAAATGTAAAAAGTAATAACATGTAAGATATGAACTAAGAAAAACATAAACTGAAAATACACTAAGCACGTAAGTATACAGGTAGTACTCGACTTACGACGGCCCCGAGTTACAACGTTTCACGGTTACGACACACATGTCCAATTAATTTTTTAAAAACTATTATTATTATTTTGAAAGTTTTTATTTTGAAAGCCGAGTTCTGAGTTCCTTCCGGTTTTGATGGCAGAAGCAGTAGCTTGACGGCAGAAGCAGTGGAAAAACACAGGGAGACCCACTCTGGACGGAGCTTCACAGCAGAACCAGCAAAGCAGTGGACAAGTACAGGCAGAGATTAAATGCTCTGGACCGAGGTTGACGGCGGTTTTACGTCGTAAACAAATATTGGATGGATGGACGGATGGAGGTAGGCCACCATACAGCAAGCTAGTTAGCCAGCTAGCTCCCTTTATGTGAATGGAGCCTGCTAGGGAGGAGGGAAACGATTCAACTTGCTCCTTCATCTTTAAAATCTGTGTTAGGATAGGCTAAATGCTTGGTAACTGTATAGTACTTTTTTTAAAAAGTATGTACGTATGTTCCGATTTACGTCAAAATTCGCTTTACGACGCCGCGTAGGAATGGAACTCCGTCCTAAATCGAGGACTACCTGTATATATGTGTGTGGAAGTGTCTTCTTCTCCTCCCCCCGTGAGCGCCTTGCCAAGGCAGAAGACTTCAGGGAAACAGCACGTGTTGTGGAGCGTTGTTGTACGTAAGCAGGAAAACATGGAGTGGATTTTCAGTGAGTATTCTGCTATTAATCAAGTGGAATGGATTTCTTCACAAAGAAATAGAAACAGCACTGGGTGAACTAATATTTCATGGTAAATGGTGTGTGTGTGTGTGTGTGTGTGTGTGCGTGCGTGTGTGTGTGTGTGGATAAATATTGTTTTGATTTGGGGGGATGCGTCCCCTTTACATTTACTTGTTGCGACGCCTATGGGTCACATCCAGTTTAAAGATTTTACGGAAACGTCAATGGTTCGATCCAGGAATTCTCCCAGCTTACCCTCTGATTGGACATCCAGGCTCCCGTAGTTCACACAGTGACGTCACTCAGACACATTTTATTAATAATAATAATAATACCGCTAGCGCTAATAATAATAATAATACAGGGAACCCCCGACCTACGAACGAGTTTGGGACCTAAGAACCGTTCGCAGCTCGATCCGTTCGTAGGTAGGGGGTGAAAATTATATTAAAAAAAAAATTATTCATTCATTCATTCATTCAACCTTTATTTATCATGCTAACGGAGCGCGCGCACACATTTAAGCATGTACAGTAGTGTACTGTAATGTTAAACATTGCTATTCACATTTACAGAATAAATAAAAATATATTTTCTTACTTTGAGATGGTCAAAGCCGACATAGGTTGCCATGCGTTGATTGTTTTCGGGCCAAGCAGCGCGGGGGCCGGCAAGCCACCGCAGCTGCTCCAGACCTGTGTTAGCTAGCTGGCTAGCTTCTGCTAGCCAAGCCATGAGCTAGTGTTGGAGCGGCGGCGCGATCAATCTGCAGCTGCTGCTCCAGCCTGAGACGTCCACAGAGCTATTCCAGCTAGTAATTAATCCATATGATGCGATCCTGGTCACCAGTGTTCAAAAGGCCGGCTCCCGTGTTAGCTCCAGTGTTAGCTCTGGAGCTAGCCAGGCCGGAGGTGTAGCCAGGCCGGCCGGAGGTGTTCGCACGGCGGCCTGGCACGATCGGCGATAAATCCGCTGCTGCCTGAGACATCCACAAAGTTCACAGAGACGTTTCCAGCTAGTAATTAATCCATATGAAGCCATCCTGGTCACCAGTCTTCGTCCGGCTCTCGGCAGCTAACCTAAGATGGCGTCCGGTGTTCTACATTAATTTGTGACCGGAGACCCCAGTGACTGAACCTAAAATAGCGTCCGGTGTTCTACATTAATTTGTGACCGTGTAAACTGAAGACCTACTTCCTGTTGCCCAAGATTGCTCAAAAATTGCTCAAAAATGATCAGAAATGATCTTTTTTATCATAATTATTATTTATAAAGCCTTTAAAACAACCAGAGCTGCAACAAAGTGATGTACACATGAAATTAAGAACATTTAAACACAAAAAAAAAAAAAAATTTTTTTTTTTTTTTTTTTAAATTCATATTTTTATTAAATATGATATGTTCGTAGGTCCCGTGGTTCGCAGGTCGATGGGGTCGTAGGTCGGGGGTTACCTGTAATAATGTGTATGTGTTGTCATCATTGTATGTTCCGATACAGTGGTGAAATTGGCTCTCTGCATTTAACCCATCCACCACCAGGAGGAGCAGCGGGCGACCTTTGGAGGTGCCGGAGGAGCACCTGGGGATGGGGTGTCCTGCTCAGAGACACCATGAGATGTGCAATGACCAGGGATCGAACCCCGGACCTTTGGGTCCTGAGTCGGCTGCCCTGCCCCTACACCATTTTACTGAAGAGATTTAATCTTTTAAAGGTAAACCTTTTTTTAAGTTTTAAATGTTTTATAAAAACAAATATTTTGACGAGGGTTATTGTATTACAAAAGTGATTATTTCGCATTAACTGGTTTCTGTACGTAAGCGTATTGCAGTCATCCATGAATTTTTTTTTTGAGCTTATGTATTAATAACGTGATACGTATGTAGTAAAAACGTGACACTATGTAGTAATAACGTGATATGTATGTAGTAAAAACGTGATACTATGTAGTAAAAACATGATACTATGTAGTAAAAACGTGGTACGTATGTAATAACGTGATGAGTATAGATGTAGCATGCGCGTAGCCAGTATTTTAGGAGGGGCGGTTCCTTTAAATATATAGTAGACCTGCAAAAAGCAACATAACTCCGTGGCACACTGGAAGCGCATCTGCTCTCCGCTCCAACGACCCGGGTTCGATCCTGACCTGGTTGAACTTATTTTACTTTTTTTTATTTATTGGATAAATAAAATAAAAAAGGAGTTTGTGTTAACCACAGGCATATTAAAGACCGTGTAAAGTAAAATTAAATTTGTGTTTTGAGTTTGTCACACGGCATAAATATGTGTTATTAATCACCCATATAAATCTGACTGATTAAAAACATTGTTTACCTTATAAAATTAAGTCTCAAAAATCATGAAAAAACATGATTTTGCCTTGGTCTGAAACTCTGGGGGCGTGTCAGCGCGTGGGCGTGGTTTCAGCGCAGCTGCGCTCGTGTCCTGCCCCCTCAGCTGAGCTGTGTGTGGAGGCAGACGGGTGCGCAGAGATCCACCTGCTCTGTTTGAGTTCTGGCTGTAACAGCAGCTCATTTTTCCAAGAGTTACGCTGTTTTTAGTGCACTAACAACTCTGGTTTTGTTTTTAAAGTTGAGGACACATAACTCCGCTGTTATGTGTTTAATAATAAGCGCTATTTTAGAAGATGAGCAGCGGACTCGCTGCACCCGGTCCGACCCGGTCACATCGCATGCGGGGTCTGTGTTGGTGATTAAAATAAAGAGTAATCACGTTGATAACTAAGTTATCTCATCTGTGTCAGCGGAGTCACGGCGTTTCACGGCGCGCGTGGCAGGATTTCAGCTCCACGCGGATCGCTCTCACACACACACGCACGCGGAGGTGCGCGGAGGTGCAGGTGGCAGTGGTCGCTCCAGCAGCACGCCTGGGTTTGTTTGACTCCCTCCTGCGTCTCAATGTCACAATGGAGCGGCTGCAGTCCTCCATGCGTAAAGTCCTGGAGGGAGACGGTCGGTAGCGAGTGAACGGCTCCACCGAAGAACGCATTTATACGGCTGGAGCTGCAGGGGGTGGGGCTTGTTACCGTGTGACGAAACACGGTAACATTTAAACCACGCCTAAAAAATCCTGAAACAGAAATATCTTTATACACAGTTTGATCTATAACTCAAAAATTAATCGAGCTACAATTTTGAGACTTTTTACCCATTTACAAGATTACAATTATGACATTTATAATGTTTATTGAAGAAAATGTTGAAATTCACTTTACACGGTCTTTAAGTCTATGGTGTTATCCGGTTCGACATTAGCGGCATCTCCATATCTTCTCAGAACTTGTGTTGTGCGGGAGTTGTGGTCCTACCTACAACTCCCGCACAACACAAGTTCTGTGTTAAGAGAGGTGGAAAGAGAAGGTATGGAGACGCCGCTCATGTCGAACCGCATTTCATTAACGACGTAAAACCAGTCCATCCGCCGTATTCTGCATTCCGTTTACGACGTAAAACCGGTCCATCCGCCGTATTCCGCATTCCGTTTACGATGTAAAACTGCGTAACTCGAAATAAGGCTTTTCATAGTAAATGGGAGATACGTTGTAAACACGAAACGTCATAACTCGAGACTGTCGTAACCCGAGGACTGCCTGTACTCTGTAACACCTGTAACACATTCGACACCTAATATACCTGTCAACAAACTATTATACAGCAATCTATAGCAACGGCCTGGACTAGCAAATACCATGTATAACCTTTGACCTTGATTTGTGACCTTGATCTTGGAGCGGGGGCGGTGAAAGTTAGTTTTTCCCATCTAGCGATGATGTGTAGGTGCGTCCAGTGTTGTTGAATTACCTTGAGCGGATCAGAAGTTATGGGCATGTCAGGAGGAAGTTTACTGACGTACGGAGTTAGTCTTTTGTATAAAAATAGTAACGTACGTTCATCCTGCTCATAAAAACCGTCCTAAACCAAATGAAATGTTGAATTTCTGGATTATTCTCTTTGTTTAACATTCTTCTATCAGTTTATTGTCCGTTCTGCTGCTGCTTCTTTTCCTCTGAGGTAATTTTCTCCTAATAACTCTGACATTTAAACGCAGAGAGGAGCAGACGACCAGGAGGAGGGGGGTGACAGCTGGATGTGATGCATCACTGATGGGGTGGGGGGGTCCATCCGGGGGCTTTAGCCTCACAACAGGACAGAGACATCATCATGACATAAATGTATCTGTCGTCCGTCTCATTACAGCAGGTCGAAGTGAGCCGGAGGGCTCTCGGGTCAGAACGGAGTAAAACGAGCCACCGGACACGTCTGACAGGAGGAGGGGGCCTGCGGCGCTGAAAGACAATTATCGTCCTTCTCAAATGAAGAGGGGTGAAAAGTGTCCCGTTTTCAAATGAGGACAGCTTTTATAGACAGAAGATGTGGAGTGAATTAATGTCGGCATCGTAAAATAACGTGTCCGTGTTTAAAACGCAATAAAATCATAACTTCAGTTTCCTGCTGGTGATCAAAACGTTCACTGGAGGTTGTCAACAAGAAGAGGCGGACGTCCCATCCCTGACAAAGGTTTTTGCACGTTTTATGTCTTTATTGCACTCGTTTATCCGTCATGGTCAATTAGTTATTAATTGGACTTATTTTTGCAACAGTCATTGAAAGTCAAAGATGAGCAGCGGTACGCTGAGTTTCAGAGATGAGTGTTTTTCTGGAATGGAATCTAACAGAGAATGAAGTAAACCTAAATGTTTTAACTGTGAGATATTCAAGTGGGTAGAAGTTACACTGTGAAGAAGAACAGACGGAGTTTATTTATTTATTTAATATTTATTTATTTTGTTTTCTTGTCCGAGGCAGCGCAGAGTGACGGGTCCTGGCGAGTGGAGGGAGAAGTTTCATACTCCAGGAACAAAGGCGGAGCCAGGGGGTGGCCACTGGAGGCCTTGACCACCATAGATTTATATTTGGCCACCCCAATAATTTGATTAAACTACAGTAGTCCTTCGATACTTTGCTGTTAGACTTTCACAGACGTGCTCCATCACAGTTTGTGGATGTACAGCCCATAATATTACATGATTGTCAACTTTATTAATACTCGTGATCAGGACAGTACTGGAAACAAGCTGCCTTTTTTGGACTGTTTGGTTCACAGGGAAAGAGAGGACAGCCTCAGCATTGAAGTTTACAGAAAACCAACCCACACAGACCAGTATCTTCTGTTTGACTCTCACCATCCACTTGAACACAAACTTTCTGTCATCAGAACCTTACAGCGTCGGGCCGAACACATCCCCATGAAGTCAGAAGGGAAGGAAAAGGAAAAGAAACACGTTGAAAAATCTCTCCAAACATGTGGATATCCTAACTGGGCTTTTGTCAAGTCAGCAAGGAAATCTACAAAACACAATAATAAACAGAAAAAGGAGAACAGATGAAAAAACATTGTCATCCCTTATGTTGCTGGACTATCAGAGAATTTCAGAAGGATTTTCAACAAACACAACATCCCAGTACATTTCAAACCCAGCAGGACTCTCAGACAGAGGCTGGTCCACCCTAAGGACAAAACCCCCACACACAAACAGAGTGGTGTGGTGTACGCAGTCCAGTGCAGCGAGGACTGTCCAGACCGCTACATTGGAGAAACTAAACAGCCCATCCACAGAAGAATGTCCCAACACAGGAGAGCAACCTCCTCTGGACAAAACTCAGCTGTTCACCTCCACCTCACGGACAAGGGTAACTCTTTTGAGGACCAGAATGTGCACATTTTAGACCGAGAACACAGGTGGTTTGAGAGAGGTGTGAAGGAAGCTGTTTGTGTTAAGAGAGAACAACCTTCTCTTAACAGAGGAGGAGGTCTGAGATTTCAACTTTCAAAAGCATATGGTGCAGTTTTGGGACTGATTCCCAGACGGTTCACACCTGATGGGAGCAGAGGAGCCTCATCTGTAACAAAGACCTTAAGAAACTCCTACTGTTAAGGTGTGAGGTGTGATTTGTCAATTTACATGTGATGTGTGTGTGTGTGTCAGCTCAGCATTTATAACTTTACTCTCACAGTCTGCTCTTAGACTTGAGAAAGCCCTTTGGATGAAGGCGAAACATCTTCTGTTACAAATAAAGTCCAGTTGTTTCTGTATTGAACACTTTTTTTGAGTACTGGATACAGTACAGTAAAACGTTAATGAAAAAATAAAAACTTCAGACAGGCTCTGGCCATTCTGTAGTTGTCTCTCAGTGAGCCTCCGCTGTATTCACGCTCACAACAACCACGTTTCCCAGAAAGAAACAGGTCTCCTCCCACAAGCACCGTTTTTCTTCTGAAAAACCAGAGATAAAGTTTTGATATGATCGACGCCCAGTGGATGAAGAAGCTGCACCGAACCCACCAAACAGGACCAGAACCGGACCTCCAGACTCAGCGGTGAACCTGAGAGCTCCTAGCCGGCCCACAAGGACCTCCAAGCGGGGACACACTGGAAATAAAACTTTAGTAGCTACATATAATATGTTGTTAAAATGAGTGGGTTTACATTGATTGTGGGCTTCGTTGCTGCAGAAACTAACAGTCTGACCAGGAGAGTCACTCCTGTTCTGCAGAGCTGGTGAGTTAAGTTTAGTAGCTACATTTACAGTACTATGTACATATACAGTACTATGTACATATACCGTACTGTGTACATATACAGTACTATGTACATATGCAGTACTACTGCAGTAGTATGTTGTTAAAATGATGCAGGTTTAAGAGTTTAGAACATTGCAAGAGTGTGGGAAGGTTTTTTTCTTTCTTCTTTTTCATTCAACCTTTATTTATAAAGGTTAGTCCCATCGCAGATTTCATTCATAGCCGGCACGGGGGGTGGGGGGTTCAGAATGTAACACGAGAGACTACTATATATTTTTGTAATATAAAAACTAGAAAGCATAAGAATCCGTTCAGATGACCTGACACACACACACACACACACACAAACATATATATATGTACATATACAGGTAGTCCTCGAGTTACGACGTCTCGTGGTTATGGCGCATCTCCCGTAAAAAATAAAATAAAATAAAGAAATATATATTTTGAAAATTTATTTTGAAAAGCAGAGTTACGCAGTTTCCGGTTTCCGGTTTTACGTGGTAAACGTAGCGGCGGTGGAATGCTGCACTGTACTCTCTAAAAAAAGCTAAGTCTGGTCCTCTGGATATTCAAAAAACAAAACTGTGCTGTGAACGCGGTTTTACGTCGTAAACGAATAGAGAATACGGCCGATGGACTGAGCTGGACGGCGATTTTACGTCGTAAACGCAATGGAGAATACGGCCGATGGACGGAGAAATACGGCGTCACCAGCATCCCAGTAGGCCATAACTCTTTTTTCCCTTCATTATGGCTCCCAAATGTACCGGTATGTGTTTTTTGATAATTATGTAGGATACTGTGTTAGGATAGGCTAAGTGCTTGGTAATACAGTACTGTACATGTAAATGGTGCAGTATGTACGTATATTTCGACTTACGTCAAAATTCGGTTTACGCCGCCGCGTAGGAACGGATCTACGTCGTAAGTCGAGGACTACCTGTATACACACACACACACA
>JBBPBX010017633.1:0-26879 GCA_038048925.1 Garcialebias charrua | reverse complement strand
AAGGCGCATAAACCACGTAAATTGAAACAATGCTTTTCAATGGGAGGCGTTCGTAACCGCGCAACGTCGTAACTCGAGACCGTCGTAACCCGGGGACTACCTGTACATGGTGGCAGCCATCTTGTATGTTGACATGGCAAACCAATTTTCAAAAGGAACCTCTCTCACACCCAACGCAGCCACAACAAAAAGAAAGCTGGCCTATTGCTTATTTTGTTAAGTTACCCAGCGCATGAGGTTTACGGTTGTGGAGTCCATCTGGGATTATGACATGGCGTCCCACCTTCCCTTCTTACACCTCGATGTAGCCACACAAGAAAATGGAAGCCGGTACATAATTTATTTCCCGTTATCGGGCTCACAACATTCATGCACAGACGGCGGGTATTTTCACTTCTGGCGTCGTAACGAGGAATAAAAACATCACAGTGTGACACAGCACAAGAAAAAAACAGTCCGTCATAAAATATGAACTGACAATATGTCACACATGACAGGTGCATATTAAAATGTACATTTTTACAACCTGCAAAAGTCAGTTTCTGCAAATTATTGTGAAAAAACATTTACACTGTAAATACGTTGGCAGCAAACAACACTTAAACCATAACTACTATAAATCAGATAACACAAATATGCAACTGTAAAATGTTAAAATACTTCAAGACATTTGCTCAGAAACACTTTTGGTATATTGTCAGCTAACAAATATATCTTTTAAAGTGTTTATCTTGCTAAATTTTAAAGAAAATGCAGCGGTCCCACACGTGTGGGTGCACGTAGCAAAACTAATTTTTAAATCCAGCTGATTTGACAATTACGTGCATTTATTAAGGAAAGGTTAAGCTCAAACACATCTTTGCTATAATTTTCAGCAAACAAATAATTGTTTTTACCGTGTTAATCTTGTTAAAGTCCTTCCGTGTGGCAGCCATTTGCAGCACGGCCAACCTCCGGCCCACATTTCGGGTTGTCAGAGGCAGTGCTGGGCAGCGCTAATCCAAAAATTAGTTCCGCTATTTCTAAAGCACTTATTAATTTATTTAGGTCCGCAATTTCAAAAGCACTTATGTATTAGCAATGCTAGCGGACGCTAATGCTAACACGCTAACTGCCATTTTGAAGAGGGCAAATGCGAACTACTTTTTTAAATCCAGCAGATTTGACCATTTGAACCGGTTAAGCTCCGAAAAACCTTGTGCTATAAAGTCAGCTAAGAAATATATTTTTTCTCAGCAAAGAAATAATTGTTTTTACCGTGTTTTGTTGTAAAGCCCTTTGCTTCTGTGGCCGTCACGGCCGCCATTTTGAAGAGGGCAAATGGCGAACTACTTTTTAAAATCCAGACGCGTCGCGTAGGCCGCTGACAAACATCCATAAGTTCACCCTCCATGTTAAAAACTCTTCGTCTGACTCTTCGAAAACAAGCAATAAGGCTGCAGAGTAACACACTGGCTGCTAACTGCACTCTCTCTAGCCAAGAGACTGAGGGGGACGCTTTTTTGTCACGGACCACATCCGGCGCTGACAGGATATGGTCTGTTAGCAGTCGTCCGGTTGATTTAAGAGCCCGTAAATAAGTTTTTTCGTTTTTACTGATAGATAATTAGTTATTAGCGGTACTGCATTTTAAATAAAAATAGCGCAAATCCGCTTATGAATTATAAAAGTTAGTCAATCTGCTGTAAAGCTAACAAATTGTTTAGGTCCGCTGTAAGCGGATTAGCGCTTTAGCGTTCCCTAGTGGTCTGGCGCCCACCTTTGGTCAACGGTGATGTGCGACGCATCAGCAGTGACGCATAATAAATGACGGTGCAACATGTTTATGGATTTATCCAATTTATTGGACATAATTTGACAATGCGACTGCGACTTATCGGCCGGAAAATACGGTAATGACGGGCCCAAAGGTCTGCAGCGTCTCCGTCCCCTCCTGGATGTGGTCAGCTGCTGCTCACATGCTCCCCGTTCACTTCAGATAACACTATTAAATATTTGTGGCCTTGTCTGGCTTTAAATATGAGCTGCGGCGCGACGCGGCACCGGCGCAGTAACTCTGAAGTGTCTTTTATGGTCTTATTATGTCTTAACGACGTCCACTCCGGAGGAGGGAGTAAAAGTGGGAGCAGCTGGGAGCTGTCGGGTGGATAAACGACTCCGGCCGCGGCAGATCTGATGAAACTCAGATCAGCCAGGTAGTTTTCTGGAGAGAAACATTTCTTTCCTGGAGAGGCAAATAAAAACGATTTAATCTCAGGTTGCAGTAAAAACTGAAATGAGATCCAAATTAACTAAGACATCCCATCACTCCTGGATGGAGGATAATGACTTTATTATAGCTGCTGACTGTGCAAAACCAAAAAACAAGACTCAGATGAGGCGAAATCTAAAAATTGAAAATATTACCAAATTTAAAAACAAAAAAGTGCATTCCCTGGTTAAAAAGAGCCATGTACATCATCAGAGATCAATCAAAGACAAATCTCCAGCTTGGGCGACATTTTCTGGGATACAAGCCGTAAGTTTAGCGTTTCCGTTCATTTCATGATGGATGACGTCATGACCCGTCGATCAAACAGACACAGGTTGGTCTGACAGGTTGGTACAACAGTAAAGTTGTACAGAACATACAAAAAATACAGCACTGGTATGTGTTTTTAGATGAAAGTGTGTTAGCTAACCATTTGTAAACAAAGGCCAGTGCATGTTTATGAACTTGTATGTACATTTGAGTTGAAAAACAGGTGTTCGTAGTAGCGCTAGCATACATTTTCCGACTTACGACCGAAAATCCGGACTTACGAGCGACACGTGTTTCGGGTTCCGACATACGAGATTTCGTGTTACGTGCACCTCGTAGGAACGGAACTCGCTCGTAAGTCGGGGACCACCTGTATGCCGTTCTCCTTTTCTACGAACAGTCGTTGGTGTGACTCATGAAAATGTCCAATTATTGATTATATTTATTACTTAAGGCAGTGTTTCCCTTTGTACAAGCAGGTCAACAAATGGTAGCACAGACATAGCGCTAAGTTAGCGATACACAATACAGGCGCGCTAGCCAAAATGCTACAGCAAAAAGCCAATTTTCCCTCACGCTGATCCATCTCCACCCCTCAACAACAAAAATCATGGAAGAGATGAGCCAAGGCACTATGGGAAACACTGCTTAAGGACTTCAACATTATTTTTACTGGAGCAATGCATTCTGGGAGATGATGAATATTTGTTGTAGTGGAGATTAAAACAAGGAGCCAAGGTTATAATGTTTGACAATAAAGTTATACAACGTATTTTGTATTAGTTCTTATTAGGGGTGCAAATTTCTCAGTGTCTGGAAAATCGATTCGATTCCGATTTTTGGTGTCACGATTCGATTCAAAATCGATTTTTGATTCAGAAACGATTTTTCTATTAAAATGGTCATAAATTTAGTTTCAGTTTTGTAACTGACAAGCTGAAAAGATTAAACAACAATGTAAACAAATAGAACATTTATTTAAAACAATAATTTTAGGTTCCTTATTGTATCACATTTTTTGCATAGTTTGACATTTATACCAAAAATAGGAATAAATGATACAGGAATGCATTACATTCTGTAACTTAAATAACCAGTATTAGGTTAGTTTTTTGTTCTATTACTTATAGACGATTATTGTTTGAAGTGATTGTTTGAACATGTTTAGTTTTTGAAAAAAGGGGCAGATAAAATAAGATTTCTTCTTCTTTCTTCCACCTTTCATTTTATGTACAGTATTCTTTCATATACTATGAGATAGGGTTTTATTTTCTTTATCTTTTGGGTTTTAATGTAAAAAAAAAATTTAAATCGATTTTGGGGCTTTTAGAATCGATTCTGAATCGCCAGGACTAAGAATCTAGATTCTTTTTTTTTTTTAATCAATTTTTTTTCCTGCACCCCTAGTTCTTATGCACAACTTATGGGTTGAAACAATCAAATGCCATTAATTTGTGATGCTTATTATATTAGCTCTAAAGCTGAAGTTTATCACGATAACATCTCGTTAACTCTTATAATTTATCTGAGAATAAGTGTTAGTGCTTGTCTTGAACAGCGGAGCTCTCTGCAGCAGAGTCTCTCGCATCAGCAGCTCTGCTGTCCGACTCCCTCCTCTTCATCATTCAGTCTTCATCGTTTTCAGCTGCAGGCTGAGTCTTTTCAACAGCTCCGTCAACGCGCTCCGGTTCAAACTAAAGGGCTGAACGTCAGACATTGTCCTAAACTAACGTTCGAGCTGGACACATCTTGCACCGTCATTTACCCAGTAAGCATTGCAGCATGAACAACATGGCAACCTCCATGGTACATTATTATTATTTCTTATTATTTACTTGTACGTATATAAAAACTAAACGTCTTGCAGCATTTTTACAGCTCTGTTTTTATAGTCAAAGCTACCGTGTTTTCCAGCCTATAAGTCACAGTTTTTTAAAACTAATTTTCATGTCCTGTGATATGGGGCGAAGCAACATATTTATGGATTTTTCTCCATATATTTAGACCAATTCTTGGCTGAGATATGACAATTTCCATTCATTCTGATGGGAAAAAAATGGAGCAGTACCACTTTCGGCCACTAGGGTCCACCGACCGTTCCCAGCTCATGTGTCCGAAAAAAGCCTCCTCTGCTTGGACTCACTCTGTCGCAGCCCGGCCTCCTGAACTCTGGAGCTAGGTCAGAATTACCCCGGAATTACACTGCACGCGGCTCCGCCCCGCTGCGGTCCGCATGTCGCAGCTGACGTGAGTCCTCGCCCACTGCCTGCGCTCCCCTCAGGTCCGCCTGGATGCGCCGCTCCAAGACACGTGCGAGATCGCGCGATAAATCAAGTGAAGTCAGAACAAAACAATTCATTCGGTGGAAGAAGGAGAACAACTGTAGAGAGACTGCTGCCTTGATCTTCTCTCGTAAATAAGCTACATGGTTTGAGCAACAGGAAGTGATGTTTACATTTCAGAATAAAATACGTTTTTATTTATTTATTTCTTGTATTGCGTTTGTAGGCGTAGTCATAGTCATAAATATAATAGTTTAGTCATAGAATAGTCATAAATGATAGTTTGACAGCATTTTTGTACAAATAAATCCGTATAGAGCTAGGATTAGTCCGCCCGTGGTGATTTTATTTTGTAAATACGGAAGTTGTGCTCGTTCCTTTTCCTGTTGGTGCGACGTAATCTTCAAAAGTTGACTCCGGCACAGCTCCGTCATCCGGCAGAAATAGAAAATTTTCTAATTTTGACGGACTGCCGTCCGCTCTCCGCAGCTCGCCGCCGCCGTGCGGAGCCAGTGTAAATTCTGTCATTGATTATAATGGGTGCGTATTTGCTGCGGAGGTCGGACCGGAGCGGGGCGGAGCTGTAACGCATGTGGTGTAATTCCGGGGTTAGTGTTTGTTAGTAAAATATCTCATGAACCACACGACAGATTTTGATGAAACTTACAGAAAGTAATCACTAGATGGACATTTACAACAAGTTATCTTTAGGAGATGTTTGAGCTAAAATTCGATTTATTTATAATTCATTTTCGCAGCGCGCGCGACCGTTTGGAAGACGTCAAAGCGAAACAATTTAAATCCAGCAGATTTGAACATTACGTGAATTTATTAAGGAACGGTTAACCTCAGAAACACTTTTGCTACAATGTCAGCTAACAAATATATATTTTTAAGTGTTTATCTTGCTAAATTTTAAAGAAATGAAGCGTATCCGATCGCTGCGCGTGCACGTAGCAAAACTACTTTTTAAAATTCAGCTGATTTGACCATTACGTGCATTTATTAAGGAAAAGTTCAGCGAAGACACCTCTTTGATATAATTTTCAGCAAACAAATAATTGTTTTTATCGTGTTAATCTTGTTAAAGTCCGTTCGTGCACGCTCGTGTGGCAGCCATTTGCAGCAGGGCAGCGGGTTGTCAGCGGTGACGCGTAACATACGCGACTTGTCAGCGGTGACGCATAATAGATGTGACTTATGGGGCGAAGCGACATATTTATGGATTTTTCCAATTTGTTGGACATATTGGACTAAAGCGACTTAAAGGGTGGAAATTACGGTAATCAAATCGGGTCTATTGCTCCACCTTGTCAGGGATCCACCGAAAGACGAGCTGGTCGGTTTGTAAAATAAACTGAAATATTGATCAAAACCGACATACGAAGCATGAGCCGACACAAAAACGGTTATGACTTTCTAAATGTTACAGATATTGAGATAAAATCAGGCATGATAGTAGCTGAGAGTGATCCTCAGCATACATTGAAAGGACAGCTTCAGGGGTTTAACACCCTGGCATGCAGGTGATACGTTTCCTTCCAGGAATGCAGATTCTCCCCAAGGACAAACAGTCCAGTTGGAGGCCAACCAACCATCAAAAGTTGATCTTTAGGGTTGTGAGTGTCTACACGGCAAAGATATACACAAAACATCACTAACGTCCTCTGAGCGGCGGAGCAGAAACACTGGCATAAACAGCCTCGCCTCATTACGAAGCAGCCGAGGCCGAACGGGTCAGAGCTCCCGGAGCGGGTGCGAGGAGGGCAGCGGACCTTTGAGCTTGCTCAGGTCGTGACCCTGAAATCAAACAATCTGCTGCGAACCACGAAGCAGCTGAAGGTCGGCGCCGCTTCATTAACGGCAGAGAATAAATCAGAGCCTAAAGAAGAAATTCTGGAGATAAAAACGGGAAATAACCGATTGACGGCTGACACCATCCGCATAATCAACTGGTTTCACTTTATGTCTACACACGTCAAGATTTCTGCACAGCTTTTCATGTAATTTTCCAATTCCAATTCCAAATTCCAATTCCCAAAAAATTATTCATTTACCGTATTTTCTGGTGTATAGGTCGCACCGGTGTATGGGTCGCATTGTCCAATTATCAACAACAGATTGGGAAAAATCCCTAGATAGGTCGCACCGGTGTATAGGTCGCACCTACGTTTAGCTCAGAGCCATATAAAGTGAGAGTTGCGACACTTGGTAAATGGTAAATGGAGCTTATTTATATAGCGCTTTCTAGCCCCCTGTGAGGAGCCCCAAAGCGCTTTACAATACTAACCATCCACCCATTCATACACACATTCATACACCGGTAGCGGCAGACTGCCATGCAAGGCGCCTTTCCAGTCCTACCGGGAGCAACTCTGGGTTAAGTGTCTTGCCCAAGGACACAACGACATATGGTGTGGGGAACCGGGATTCGAACCTCCAACCTTCCGATCGGGGGACGACTGCCATTACTACGCCACGGCCGCCACTTCCATAGAGTTCCATTGTAAGAATGGAATGCGGAAGTCACGTGGGTCATGGAGGGGGCGATTTGTTCCATGGCTCTGGTTACAGTCTGACGCTGCCTGCAGTAGCGCTCCGTCGCCACCAGAGGGCGCAGCTCCACAAGGTTTCCATAGCCGTAGTTTGGAACGATTGACCGCCTGTCGGCGAGTTCAAAGAGTGTCGGAACTCTCACTTTATATGGCTCTGGTTTAGCTCTGCTGCAAATGTCTGCCACAGGAGCGCACAGCAAGGCTTTTAAGAAGATTAACACTTAAAAACAATTATTTGTTTGATAAAAATTATAGCAAATATGTGTCTGAGCTGAACTTTTCCTTAATAAATGAACATAATTGTGAAATGAGCTGGATTTATTTTGTTTCGCCGAAAGTGATAACAAGCCATATAGGTTGCAGGCCTTGAAAAAAAACAACATAAAAAGGTGCGACCTATACACCGGGAAATACGGTAATTTAAAATACAAAACATTTTACAATAAAACACAAATAATACACAAATCAAAATGAAAGGAAGCAGAAGAAGAATAAATCTTATGATGTCTGCTCCTTTTATCCTCAAAATATTTTAAACAAAATATAATATACAATAAAAGCAATACTAAAAAGAAAAATACATCAACTCAAACAGCAGTTTCTTTAGATTCAATTATACTTGATCATATACCTTCAAAAAACTAATCTTTCTCTTAAATATACACAGAGATCTGACATTTTTAAGGTCATCCTCCAAACCATTCCATAAACCTACACCCTGGATTAAAGTACATCTTTCCTTCAAGCAAGTTCAAAACCGTGGCTTCACAAACATTTATATCCCCTTTAAAAAATAACAACTCTCTCTTTTAACAAATTTAGTTTGAATATTGGAAGGTAATGCGTAATTAAGATTTTCACTGACTTTATAGAGGACTGAACATTTAAGAACACTGTACCAATTGTCAAGTACAGTGGCAGTAGCATCATGCTGTGGTACTGGAGCATCAACGCCTCCTTAAGTCAACAGGTGAAACTCGGGTGTTCCAACAGGACAATGAGCCCAAGCACACATCAGAACTGGTTTCAGGTTTAATAAGTCAGGCGGACATTAAACTTCTGGATCTGGTGTCCAGACCTCAACCCGATTAAAAGCCTGTCAATTTAAACCAACTCTGCCAAGAAGACCAAGAATGGTCAGATGTCAGCCAGGATTCAGCCAAAAAACTTGTTGGAGACAAACATCTTGTGGTCCAGGCGACACCTGCTGAGAGACGTTCAACCAAACATCCACAAACCCAACGTGCGACCTGTTCTGGTTTGAAATGATAACTGGGAGTTGCAGGCTGGGTGAGTGTTCCACCATCAAATTAATGACACTCTGCCAGTAATGAGTGCATCCAAACGTCTGATTTCAAAATTGATGGTGTTAAGATAAGTAGAGTGAATGAGGTAAAGTTTCTGGATGTAATTAATGATGATAAACTGTCATGGAAACAGAATATAAATCTTGTAAAAACTAAAATATCTAAGTCCAATGCAGTATTATATAGAGTAAGGGACTTATTAAACAGTGATGCTTTATATTTACTTTATAATACACTTGTAGTCCCGCATTTAACTTATTGTGTCAATGTTTGGGGTACAGCATGTAAAACCGTAACAAAGCCTATTTTTATTCTACAAAAAAGAGCTGTAAGAATTATAACAAGAAAGAGTTATTGTCCCCCTTCTAATGTTCTGTTTTGTCAATTGAAATTACTTAAGTTTTATGATTTGGTGGATTATAATATTCTTCTACTTATGCTTAAAGCACAAAATCGCTTGCTACCATCAAACATTCAAGCATATTTCGTAAAAAGGAAGAGTTATAATTTGAAGGGAATAGATATTTTTGTTAAACCTAAGTATAGAAGCAGTTTAAAGGGTCAACTACAGTACAGGGAATGGGTCTGTGGAATGGTTTGGAGGATGATGCAAAAATGGTGAAATCAATGTTTATATTTAAGAAAAAGATAAAAACCATTTTTTGAAAGATATATATAACTGATTAATGTATATTTTGTTAAACGTGACATTTTGATGAGTTATGTATTTTTGCTGTATGAATGATTCTTAAATTGATAGTTTGAATTGATTTTGTTTAAGAGGGAGCAGATATGATAAAGGGCTTCCGACTTTGGACCAGAAGGACCCAGGTTCGAACCCCGGCCACTACACACCTTGGGGTGTCTATGAGTGCACACCTATTTCCCCAGCTCCCCGGGCGCTTTCTATGGCTGCTCACTGCACCACCTGGTGGTGGTTGGGTTAAATGCAGAGACGAATTTCGTCTTGTATGGGAAACATACACAGATGACAAAAATGTGACATTTATTTATTTTTTTATTTTTATAAGAAATTTTCTTCTTCTGCTTCCTTTAATTTTTTTTAATTGTATTTGTGTTTTTAATGAAAATGAAATGAATAAATAAACAAATAAATAAATAAATAGTTCTACATACAATACCTTCTCATGATCTTACAGTGATTTTTGATGCCACAGAAATTTACGTCCTCCACACAGTTGGAGGAAACGTTTCAATTTGAACCTTAAAAGTTCCTCCAAATCATCAAACTTATCAAAATCCACAGAGTTTAACTGGATTTGTTCTCAGTACAAGCAGATGAGAAAACCACACCCGTCAAAAAACCCTTTTAGACCAACATCTCCCTCTTCAGAGTCCATGAATTAATATTTAATGTTTTCCGATTGCAGTCTCCCAGCTCGGGTTGCTACACGATACAAAGAGGCTGTTAAAGAGTCGAGAATTGTTTGCATCCATCTGTTAAATGAAACTTTCTGCACCGAGTCCTCAGATGAGTTTTTAAATTGACCCGAGCGGCACGACAGATGTCAACTCGGTCGCACATTAGCTAAGTGGCTGCAGTGGAGCGGAGTCGCTTCTCCGACCGGGGAGGCTTTTAACTCGGTCTGGAAGTTGAGAAGAGTTGGTGTAAACACGAGATGAAATATTAATGTTCAAAACTCGAGAACAGATTTAGTGTTATTTTGCTTTTCGACAGTCCCACACGTGGCACCGTCTTTGCTAATTAAATCAACTGAGCTCTCCTTTTCTCTGTTCCGATGCAATTTTGTAGCGTGAAAGCTTCTTGCTGATTCAGTTCATTAACTTACTGAAAACTTTTCCCAGATCAGAGACATTGGCCCTCATGCACGAAATGTTCTTATTCTAATCCTAAATTCCTCCTACTTTTGTTCGTACGAAGCGTTCGTACGAACATGCCACGTCAGAACCAACAAACCCTTCTATCCACAGGAAAAGCGTGTAAACGGGCTGCTTAAAGGTGATGAATTCCACCTGTTCTACTCACCTGCGCGTGCTCGCGTGAAGGTAATTTACATAATTTCCACCCCTCAAAACACCATATAAGGCCACGCTTCCTGCCTTCTGACAGCAGGAAGTGTCCATTCATTTCAAACACATGAAGTAAAATGAGGAACTTCACGCGTTCGGAGATCTGCTCTCAGTCGCGCTGTGGCGACCCCCCCCCCTGCAGGTGTCGGATGGTCAAATATCTTTAATGTTAGTGTAAAGTTTGTAAACAACTGTGTAGTTTCACTTATTCAGAAGAGCTGTGGCGCACCGCTGCCCCCCGCAAGTGTCGGATGGTCAAATATCTCTAATTTCAGTGTACTGTGTTACATTATAGTTTCACTTATTCAGAAGAGCTGTAGCGCACCGCTACCCCCCCACCCCCCGCAAGTGTCGGATGTGTTTTTCAACAGAAGCATTTTAAATTGTCTCTAAACTACAGTTAACTTCATATTAATATTGTAGTGCATGCTGTGTGTCCCGTGGGTCGTACAGTATCAGAAATCAAGAATAAATGGTTTGATCTGAAAATGGCTTCAAACAAACGTCTCGCCGCAGCACGACAGGTGGACAGTCTGCGAGATGGAGCAGACTTACTGCAAGACGCGCGATGATCCACACTCAGAACACAGATGACAGTGCGCCCGCAGTCAACAGGCAGCTTAAATAAAAAATGACATGAAACGAATGAATAAGCTGGTTTCGCTTTGTTCTCCCCTCTCTCTGCGGTGCTGTGTGTGTGTGTGTGTGTGTGTGTGTGTCTGCTCGACAGTCGCGCGGCGTGGGGGGGGGCATGCCGACACTGGCGCGGGGGGACCCCGTGCCCACTGTTGGCACGGGGTGGGGGGGCGTGTGCCACACCACGCGCGGGGGCGCACGGTGGTCGAGTGGGGCGCGGGGGGGGGGTTTGAAGCCGCTTTCTTTTAATTTAACAAATTTGTGTCGTTGCATTTAATTCTTTTTAAACTCAGAATATTTTCTAAATAACGAAATATAAGTGATTAGTGATGGAAATCCATCTGGATAACGGCGGACCGACTGCTCGTAAAATATACGACAGGTCCAGACCACACGTACATTTTGTTCGTATCTGAAAAAAATCTTAGGATACGAAAACATTGTTGGATGCCACAAATGATCCTTAATCGCTCGTACGCACAGGATAAGCACATATCTGTGCGTACGAACGGTTTGTGCATGAGGCCTATTGTTCTGTAAACTTTGTAAAGGAGCCAGGCCTTCGTTTGCCTAAAGCAGAGGAGTTCTGGGAGTCTTGTTGGTGAGTCAGGTCTCGGCTCGGGGCGTTGCTCTGGTTTGTCATGGTGAAGAAGAACCTGAGCCAAAGGGCCAAGCTCTGGATTCACCGGTACTGATACTAGGGGTACGAATCTCTCAGTGTCTGGAGAATCGATTCGATTCCGATTTTTGGTGTCACGATTCGATTCAAAATCAATTTTTCGATTCAGAAACGATTTTTGATTCAGAAACGATTTTTCTATTAAAATGGTCATAAATTTAGTTTCAGTTTTGTAACTGACAAGCTGAAAAGAATAAGCAACAATGTTGTAGTGGACCTACCCAGGGTCAAACTGAAGTGTTTTGAACTCTTCAGTGATGCTTTTCACTGACCCTTTCAGTAACCAGACATTTAACACAATTTATTTTATTAGTTTGAATCAAAGGACAGATTCACTTAAAAAGAGACAATTCCTATCTTTGATTTTGTTCCATTACTAATATAATCAAAGCAATCACCTATGTTATTCATGAGCAGTGTTGTATCTTTACAATATGTTTTATAATCACATAGGGGCCAAGATGGTGTAGAGGCAGGGCTGCCGACTTGGGACCCGAAGGACACAGGTTCAAACCCCGGCCCCGGCCACTACACACCTTGGGGTGTCTATGAGTGCACACCTAATTCCCCAGCTCCCCGGGCGCTTTCTATGGCTGCTCACTTCACCACCTGGTGGTGGTTGGGTTAAATGCAGAGACGAATTTCGTCTTGTATGGGAAACATACACAGATGACAGAAATGTGACATTACATTATATGCTGGTTTATTCTGCACCAACGATGGTGTTCAAAGAACTGTGTGAAAGGTGAAGGGCCGTGTCAGAGTGGCCGGTAATTTTGTTTAGAAAATGGAGAAGTCAGTTAATCCGTTGTTTTCATGAGAACGGCTCCATGCACTCTCTGTCTCCTCTAAACAATTTCTCTCTGCTCTGACTTTCACCTCGAATCCTGATAACGTTAAAGTGAACTCTTTGACGTGTCTCTGCATTCTCCTCTCTTCCCTTCTGACCAATCAGAAGACTGTGCTTCTGGTCTCAACACTTTTAGAAAAAACGTTTGCTTCAGTGAAGGCAGAGTTTGGGATGGACAGAGATCTGTCAAAGACTGGTTCATCGGCCAAGAATTTATGGATGCCTCCATAAATTCAATAGAGCTAAAAAGCTCCAAGTTCCTAATGAACTTTCTTTGAGAAACGTCTTGTCTTGAGGTCAACCAGGAGCTGACGCATTTTCTGATGATCGACGCGGACCCCAGGAGACGTTGGGAAAGTAAACGAGAACCGGTTTGGACGTGCAGGACCTGCAAAGATTCTGTACGCCTGAAAGGCTTGGGCCATCTCTTTACCAGACTAGTCGTCTTAAAGGTAATGAGTCAGCGTTTACAAACGTACCTGGGATTCAGTAGCCTGGTTAAAACCAGACCCTTGTCCTTCACTTCGCTTTGTACTAGGGTCTGGGATTTGTCCCATAGACAACGATTTCTCCGGTAGATTTTTGACCGGACCAATCAGAGAACAGAAGGCGGAGTTTTGAACGACGTCGACTGACGTCGTCAGTTAAAATGGCTGCCGCCACGAAGGAATTTTCATGAAAACAAGGTAAAAAACTATTATTTCTTTGCTGAGAAAAAATATATTTCTTAGCTGACGTTATATCAG
Source organism: Garcialebias charrua (assembly GCA_038048925.1). Classification (NCBI taxonomy): domain Eukaryota; kingdom Metazoa; phylum Chordata; class Actinopteri; order Cyprinodontiformes; family Rivulidae; genus Garcialebias; species Garcialebias charrua. The sequence goes on along the minus strand of JBBPBX010017633.1, from coordinate 13,251 downwards.
AAGTGTTCCTGAGCTTAACAGTTCCTAAATCAATTCACGAAATGGTCAAATCTGCTGGATTTAAATAGTTTCGGTTTGACATTTTCCAAACAGCCTCGGGTGCGCTACGAAAATAAATGATAAAAAATCGAATTTTATCTCAAATGTTTCATCTAGGCCAACAGTCAGTAAATTAGAGCCATATAATTACACACTGGTAGCAGAAAAAATATCCACCGAGTGGTTTCTGAGCTATTTATCTGAATAGCCTGGACCTCGCCAGGCTAAACTAACAAAACTCTGCCTTCTGTTCTCTGATTGGTCCGGTCAAAAATCGACCGGAGAAATCCTTGTCTATGGGAGAAGTCCCAGACCCTAGTACGAAGCAAAGTGAAGGACAAGGGTCTGGTTTTAACCAGGCTAGGGATTCAGCAAAAGTCTGAGGGGAAGTGTCATTTCTGGTAACATACCCAAGACAATTAATTAGACTCTTAAATCATCCCTCCATCTCTTATCCTATTTCCTTTTCCCTCTCAATTTAAGCTGGTAACTACATTTTAAGCTAAGAGCCACAGATAAAAAGGTAATATATGTCAACTCAATACTAAAGTCTGTTGTGTTACATTTAAGTGTGCTGATGCGTGTTAAATTGCAAGAAAGTGAAATCTATCAATCGGGTGTAATGGTGTTAATTATAGTTGATTTATTTTAAATAAAAGGTAGTGTCTCCTGGCCTACCAACTAAAATCAACGTCTTTTGGTCACTTCATGGTTTATTTGTCCATCATAAACTGATCACAGAAATATTGGGTAAACTGAAAAAGAAAAGAATCCGTAAGTTTCTATTCAATCTGAATAAGTAAATAATTAAGGTAAAGGGTGTCAGTTTAATACTGACTCCCAAATTCCCTTACAATGTAAATAAATGGAGCATTTATTTAAAACAATAATTTTAAACAGAATATTAAACAACAATGTAAACAAATGGAACATTTATTTAAAACTATTATTTTAAACTGAGAATATTAAACAACAATGTAAACAAATAGAACATTTATTTAAAACAATAATTTTAGGTTCTGTACTGTATCAAATTTTTTTTGTGCGCATAATTTGATATTTATACCAAAAATAGGAACAAATTATACAGGAATGCATTAAATTCCGTAACTTAAATTACCAGTATTAGGTTAGCTAAAATACAGACTTCAGTTTTTTTTAACATATTGATTCATATTTAGCAAAAAAAAAAAAAGATTTGGGGGCTTTTAGTATCGATTCTAAATCGCCAAGACTAAGAATCTAGATTCTTTAAAAAAATTGATTTATTTCCTGCACCCCTAACTGACACGTTCCAGCGCTCGCCTGTGGTCATGATGAGGTGACACACGAAGCTGAACACGAGCAGCTGAAGGAGCTTCCTCCCCAGGACAGCTGGGCTCAGCCTCAGAGGATGTCCGTGGTCAGCGGTGGATCTTCTCGTTGAACAGAACCAGCTGAAGTGGTTCAGGCATTTGATGGTGACGCCACCTGGACAGGTCATGATGGGAGGAGACCCCGGGGCAGACCAAGAACTCCCTGGAGGGATGAAAGATCCTGGTGAGAGAGCCAGGGATGTGAGAAGTGTGTTTACTAAAAAAAGTGTAGATTCTGAATTGACTGTAACTGGATTTAAATCTTTAAATGAACTGTTTGTAAACTGTTGAGGGAAAAACAGATCTGCGTTACAATTCTCAATCACCATCTCCATCCTCTACTGCTTGTCCACGGTAGGGTTGCAGAGGGAACGGGAGAGAAACCCAGAGCTCCCGCTCCCCAGAGACAGTCTCCAGCTCCACCTGGGTGACCCCAAGGGGCTTCCATACCAGAGAGGATATATACTCCGTTCAGATTGTTCTGTATCTGCCCCAGGGTCTTTTCCCAGCAGGACGTGCCCTGAAAACCACCAAAGGGAGTCGTCCAGGAGGCATCCTGTTCAGATGAACCACCTGAACCCTTTCTGTGAGGCTGAGCTACGAATGAAGCTCGTGTCAGCCGCTTCAATCCAGGATCTCGTTCTTTCAGTCCCGAGTCTGAATTAAAATGAACTTTTCCTGCACAATGCCATCCGTAGTACGGTGGCTTAGTTGGTAGAGCTGCCACCTCTCAGCGAGCGAGTTGCCCTGGTTCAAATCTCAGCCGGTGGGGAGTGCTTGCTGGGTGGAGTTTGCATGTTCTCTCTGTGCTGTGTGGGTTTTCTCCGGGTAATCCGGTTTCCTCCCACAGACCAAAAACATGCATGTTAGACTGACCGGTAACTAAATTGTCCCTAGGGGGAGAGGGAGAGACAGAGTGTATGTTGTTTGTCTCTATATGTCCCTGTGATGGACTGGAGACCTGCAGGTGTCCCCTACCTCTTGTACAGTGATGACTGAATATGGGCACCTGTGACCAAAAAGGAAGAAGCGGGTAAAGATATTAGATGGATGAATGGATGGATGGACCCAAGGCATAAGCAAACTAAGCGGCTGCTTAGGGCCCTGGGGCCACTAGGGGGCCCCCTAAGTGCAACTGATTTTTTTTTTTTAGTAATGATTTCCATGTGATTTTATTTAATCTTTTAAGTTCAGCTTTTGCAAATTGTTACATACATTTACATTGTTTTAAGAACTAATTACTGTATTCAACTTTAAATTTCATTTAAAGTTGAACAAATGGATTAAATTTCATGTAATCCATTTTACGTGGTTTCATTGTTCATTAACATTAAGTATTTCCTTGATATTTTTATTTTCTTTTGTCTGTTTTTGCGCAATTTAATTAATTTTTTTGCATCCAAGTTATTTTATCTGTTTGTTGTTGATCTTGCGCTCCAAATTATTTTGAACATTATTTATTTTCTTAATTGTTGCAGTTCTTTGGAACCAAAGTTAATCAACCAGATGACATTTTTGCAGTAAAATACATTGTATACTGGTGTTTTTTTTTTCTTTTTCTTTAGTTACTTTTAGTACCAAAATACACATTGGATAATGTAACCAGGGCTGTCAGAGTTGCAATGGGTTTATGTTGGGCCAGTGAATGATCTGATCATCCGACTGTTGATTGCAGTAATAATCCACATTATTAGCAGAAATAGAGGGCCCCAAACCTAATTTCGCTTAGGGCCCCATGGAGGCTTGGGCCGGCCCTGAATTTTTGGCTTATGTGCGATTAAGGATGCATGCCGGCGACACCGTTTGCGGTGGTTCGGTCATGTTAAACGAAGTGAAAACAGTGGTATACTTGCTATTGCAAACCTTGAAGTACCTGGCACCCGTCCCAAAGGCCGTCCGAAAAAGACCTGTGCGCAAACGATTCAACAAGATCTGAAAGCGTTGAACTTCAATGAACTGGACACAACTGACCGCCTAATCTGACATCAAAAACTTGGCGACAAAGAAGTGACGTCCCACCCCAGAATCGGGAAAACGGACGTTAAACGAAGATAGATAGATAGATAGATAGATAGATAGATAGATAGATAGATAGATAGATAGATAGATAGATAGATAGATAGATAGATAGATAGATAGATAGATAGATAGATAGATAGATAGATAGATACAGGTAGTCCCCGATTTACGAGCGCTCTGATCTACGAGGTTCCAGACTTACGAGCTGGCGAATTATTGGAAAAAACGCAAAAAATACTGAGTTTTCCTGTGTTTTTTCACCACAGTTCATTAGCTAAACATGTGGACACACGTTTCCGATCATTTTTATAGAATATATCTTTATTGACCTTGACATTGCACCGGGGCACAAAGACAACGTTAATGATTACGCACATTCATCATAGGATAGGGACGAGCGCACGAAGTCGCAGCAGTATAAAAACCGCGCCACCACAATCAGATATGGAAAAAGGAAAGACACAATAGGTATCATTTGTGTTATTCAAAAAGAGAGTCTATCAAAGATTGCCTGAGGACACTCCATGATAAAGTCCCAAAAACTCTAACAGCATTAAGCACATCACACGAGACATAGTTGCAGTTTTGACGACAGGCGGGAGGAACAGTCTGTGTGTATTTGTTCAGATAAGAGCAGTTCGCTGGTCTCAGAGCTCGGCTCCAACCGAGAACGCACACACAGAAACCTCTTGGGGGAGGGGGGTTGGGAGGGCAGCGGGCCCTTCAGCTCCCAGCTCAGGAGAAGATTTGTAGGCAGCCTTCAATTCAAGGCCAGAGACCAGATTAGATTTGTTGCTTATTTTTTCAGTCAGACCACAGTGTTCTTTTTACTGCAGTCTTTTAGTCCAGGTGCAGCTTCTGGGTCCAAAACGCCGAATCGAGTCAGGTTCCGAGCTAAAAAGGAACCTGACTTTTATGCACTCATAAGCAGTTTTTCGATGAAAAACGAGTGTTTGTAGTTGCGCTAGCAAAACCGTTCCAATTTACGAGCGAATTTCCGGACTTAAGAGAAGCGTGGCGGCCGTTCCAAATTACGAGATTTCCGGTTTACGAGCGCCTCGTTGTAACGGATCTCGCTCATAAATCGGGGACTACCTGTAGATAGATAATGGATGGACGGATGAATGGATGGATGGAATTCCATACTTGTTTTTGTAGAAATTGTGGGTCTGTGTGAATCTGTTTAGCTGTTTGAGTAGAAAAAGTCCTAACAGGAAGAGAAAAATGAAACCTTTGCTTCTCTCACAACAAGCTTCTGTGGCATTGCAAAATGTCCGTATAGGTGGTCCCCGACTTACGAGCGAGTTCCGTTCCTACGAATCGGTCGTAAGTTGAAAATTCGTATGTCGGAACCCGAAACACGTGTTGTTCGTAAGTCCGGATTTTTGGTCGTAAGTCGGAAAATTTATGCTAGCGCTGCGCCGAACACCCATTTTTCAACACAAACGTACATACTGGTTCATAAACATGCACAGAACTTTGTTTACAAACGGTTAGCTAACACACTTTCATCTAAAAACACACACCAGTGCTGTATTTTCTGTATGTTCTGTACAACTTTACTGTTCGTTAGTCCGTTCGTAAGTCCGGAACGTCGTATGTCGATGACGTCGTAAGTCAGGGGCCACTTGTATTGTCTAAAGAAACACGGTTTTCTGTAAACACTGGCTCGGAACAGGCCAATAGTTTAGTTAAGTTCTGGGAACAGGTGGGTGAACATGTCTACGTTTGAAGTTCCTTTAAAGGGATTGTGACATGATTTATTTACTATTCATAAAATTGCTCAAAATATATATATTTTATCATTTAAATATGTTTGTTTTTGCAAACAAAATGATAAATCACTTTAATTTTGCTTTAAAAGTGATTTTGAACTTCAAGCCGTGTTTAATCATGGGAAATCCCATTACACACGAACGCACCATCTGTGATGTCACACTGGGCAGAGCTCTGGGCTTGTCACAGTGCGCAGGTATGAGCAGCTCGACATGAAGGAAGTCTGATACAGCATCAGACCTAAATTAGATCCTGTTGTTTCTTGTTTCATCACCCAAACAATTTTCTGCTTCCCAAAATGAAGACAAATAGCTCAAATCTTCACTTAGATTGCTAAATTCAGCCAGTTTTAAATTGTCCGCTATTAAAGACACCACAGCCCTCTGCCCAGTGTGACATCACATATGGTGCGTTCGAGTGTAATCGGATTTCCCATGATTAAACACGGCTTGAAGTTCAAAATCACTTTTAAAGCAAAATTAAAGTGATTTATCATTTTGTTTGCAAAAACAAACATATTTAAATGATAAAATATATATATTTTGAGCAATTTTATGAATAGTAAAAAAATCATGTCACAATCCCTTTAAATCAGCACTTCCTGACGCGGTCAGAAATGTTGTCGGATTGATAACAGACGAGTGTAACACGCCGTGGTCTAATTTAAACAGGAAAAGCACTGAACGTGATTGTCTGCCTGACTCTCGTCTCTGTGGTGAAAAAGTTTCACATTAGGAAGAAGAAGAAGAAACAAAACCTTTGTGATCACACGATTGCACTTCATTTGCTTCTGCGGGACATGAAAGAGAATAAAGCCCATAATGTGGAGCGGTGATTACTTAGTGAGCGCATCAAAGCGCAGGGACTGCAGATAACTGGTTTTATCTGGGGGTAAAAACACTCTTCCAATTACCTTCCTCTCTTCTCACCTTTCTTCTCTGCTCACGTCTTCATCTACAACCTGCCCCGCTCTATTATCAGAGCCCGAATGCATTTTCAGACTTCACAGGCACATAATTGAAGGTAATGAAAGGAGTTTGATTATAATTACAAAAAAAAGGGGAAAGAAAAGCATCAGGTAACTTTATTTTCTGGGACCCTCTGGATCAGTTTGTGAAGCTCCATGACCACAAAGTGTGTTCATGTGCGAGTTCATGCAGGTGTGGAGAAACAAACAACAAATAAAGGAAGCATGAAAATTCTCTCACGGTGGATACATTCCTGCCTTTTGGGTGCAAAGGACTCACGATAGCTTGAAGGGGTTTCTCACTTAAATACGTTTACGTTCAACATTTTCTATCACAGCACAATTAGTCTAACGCCCAGAAGCGTCGTATCTGTCTCATTTCCAACAACTCAAACACCTTCAATGAAATTCAAGTACAGGTGGTCCTCGACTTACGGCGATTCGGTGTTACGAACGCATCCCATTAATACAAAAATAAATAAAACTAATCAAAAATATAAAATAATTTGAAAACTCTTATTTTATGTGTTTAAATGTTCTTGATTTTATGTGTACAGCACTTTGTTGCAGCTGTGGTTGTTTTGAATGGCTTTATAAATAAAGTATTATTATTATTATTATTATTATTATTATTATTATTATTATTTAGAAGCTGATTTATGCAGTTTCCGGCAGTTTTCGGCAGTGTCCGCCAGTTTTCGGTTAGCTTCGGTTAGCTCCGGCCTCGACAGACGGCTTTGGAGGACCGTGTGTCCGATCAGAGGTTGCCTCATATGGATAAATAAGCTGGAAACACTTGGTGAACTCTGTGGACGTCTCAGGCCTGGAGCAGCAGCCGCCAATCGCTCCGCCGCGCCGCATCCCACCACGCCGTCCCACCTAGCAGCCTCAGATGGTGGAGTGACACCGACCTAACATGCTAACGTGAAGAAACGGCTTCACCAGCTCCCAGTAAGGTATTAACTCTTTTTCCCTTCATTATGGCTCCAAATGTATGGAGCTAACATGCTAACAGGGCTTCCTGTAAACAGTTTGGACCGCGTGAAGCAGCAGGAAGCTGCAGAGCTCAGACGTGCAACAAGCTAACATGCTAACAGGCTTCACCAGCTCCCAGTAAGTTATTAACTCTTTTTCCCTTCATTATGGCTCCAAATGTATGGAGCTAACATGCTAACAGGCCTTACTGTAAACAATTTGGACCGGGTGAAGCAGCAGGAAGCTGCAGAGCTCGGACGTGCAACGAGCTAACATGCTAACAGGCTTCACCAGCTCCCAGTAAGAAATTAACTATTTTTTTCCTTCATTATGGCTCCAAATGTACTGTATGTGTTTCTTGATAATTATGTAGGGTCAGGGGCGCCGTATGGGGGGTAAAAGTTGGTACGATTCCAGGGGCCCTCAGATTGGCCTTTTTTATTTTTATTTTTTTCATGGTGTGGTTGGCCCCTGATAATAATACATTAATGGTAGTAGCTTTGTTTTTACTTGTTCTAACAGTAAAACTTAAATATTATCTTTCCCAGACCAAAAAGCAAACATCGTCATATTTAACAAACACCCCTCTGTATCTGCATGAAATGGTATGTTCCTTGCTGCTTTAGCTCACTTGACGCTGCTGGTGTTACTTTGCAGTCAGAGGATGACAGAGTAACAACAAACATGCTGCCCAGAAAAATCGTAAAATCAGGCTGTCAAAATAGGAAAGAGAAATAAGAAAAGGAAGACAGACAAAGGAAAGGGTCTCGATTTGTAACAGTTTTTCCCCAAGAGAGGTGGGTAGATGTGCGTGATTATCAACCTGTTCGCTAGCTTAGCCTTCATTTCACGATGGCATATTATGCCATCAGTTTGAGTGTGCAGTATGTTACCACTGATTTGAGAGCAGATATATGAACTAACAATAATTTGAAGCGTGTTTGCGTTCAGAATACATGCGCACGCCACGCTTGCTCGTCGTGTCTCTGACAGCAGCGGGCTCCTCGTTTTTTTTTTTTTTCCTCCCTCTCTTTTCTGTCTGTCATCGCGGCTCTGAGCTCGCAACCCAAGTTATGAACCACACGTCACCATCCAACCACAGACAGGTCTTTTTCATTAAAATTACTGAACCAAGAGGCGGAAGTGACAAAATCTTAGATTTATTAACTCAACAAAAGATAATAAGATACACATGTTTTTATTTTGTAGACCAGATTAGAATATTTAGTTAAGCATACAAATATGCTTACTGTCATTGTGTTTTAGGTAATGCCATTATGCAGTATTCCAGGTAGAAAAACAAGAAAAGTTTAACTTTTTTTATTATTATTATTATAGGCAATATTTCTTAATTACATTAAGATGTATTATTTGTTGGGTTTGATTCTATTTGTAGATATTCAAATTAATTTACTAGATAGTCCGTCTTCTTTACAGACATTTTGTTGTATTGCTTAGTAGAATTTGAATATCTACAAATAATACCAAAACCAACAAGTAATATAATTTAGAAATGTTGCCTAAAATGCACATTGACAATAAGCATATTTGTATGCTTAACTAAATATTCTTGGGCTACAAATGTTTAAGTTATATATTATATTTTGTTGATTTAATATATCTAAGATTTTGTCACTTCCGCCTCTTGGTTCAGTACTTTGATTTGCAAGACATGCTTTGATTGAATGAAAACAACCTGGCTGTGATTGGCTGTTGATGTGCTTCATTTACATATAACTTGGGTTGAACATGCAGAGACAGAGCCACGTGCAAGCAGAGGGAGATGAGCAAGCGTGTGTGTGATTTGAATGCACATGCTTCAAATTATTGTTCATTTATATTGATATCTGCTGTTAAATCAGTGTTACTCAAGCTGGTGGCACAAATGTAACGACATATTTCACCAGCATTTAATCAATGAAAGAAAATGTTTACCAAGATATTCATATATACATATAACTTATCCCTGTACTATTCACCACACTTAACAACAGATGAGTCAGAATCAGCAGCAGCCCAAACTCCAGTGGAACTCCTCCTCCCTGTCCCTGTGAAAAAGGTGAGCAACACTGTTCATTGACATGTAAGGTAACTGCAGAGCATACATGGCAACCCCTTGGGGCATTTACCTGTGTAGTGACTGTCAAAAATCTGTAATTGTAATTTTCACCAACAACTCTGTATTGGGGGTGGGGGGCTGTCTGCGGGGGATACAGCACAAACCAGGCAGAAAGGAGGTCGGGGAGAGAACTTATTTCTAACGGCAGAACGATTTGTAGAACGATTGGAGCACTATCATCGCGATTGGAGCACTATCATCGCGGCCGTGGCGTAGTGGTAAGGGCAGTCGTCTCCCGATCGGAAAGTTGGCGGTTCGACTCCCGGGACCCGCACCATGTGTCGTTGTGTCCTTGGGCAAGACACTTAACCCCGAGTTGCTCCCGGTAGGACTGGAAAGCACCTTGCATGGTAGTCTGCCGCCACCGGTTTATGAATGTGTGTAGCACTTTGAGATTTTCAGTAATGAAAAGTGCGTTATAAATTGAATTAATTATTATTAATTATTATTATTATTATTATTATTATTATAAATATGCACATATCACAGTTACTTCATTAGACAATAATATTAACAATGACATATAAAGACAGACTGGGTGTAGAGTTGAAGAATGTGTTCATTTAACTTTATTGGGTTGTTTTACATTTGAAACTGAGTTTTTTTAAAGAAAATTTGTAAAACTGAAAAAAATCCGTGAGGTTGCTTTTTACACCTGTATACCTGCAAAATTAGGGAAAATCCATTTAAATTATGGACAATTTAACATGTATGGCAGAGTCTCTGGGGATTTTCCTCTCTCTTGCGCTTTCTACCATTACACAACAAAACTGAAATACTTATTGCAGGGGGGCCTAATTGGATTTTTTTTTCATGGGGCCCAATATTCCTGGCGGCCCCCCTGCCACCACAAGGTCCAATTTGGCCTTCAGCAAAAGTGCCAGTTTTGCCAGGCGTTCAGTGCTTTTCTGCTTTGTCTTATCTGACGTAGCACCGTCAGCCAAAACCTTTAAAGCTTCCTCTATCTGTATTCCAGACAGAGCATCCACCTCAACCCCATAGGTGGTGATTGGAGCTGTGAGAGACACTAACGCATTGTCTACCCCATCCATGGGAACCGTACGTGTACGACGCTCAGTGTCGAAATCAGCTGTCGAGGTATCAGGCGCCTCATGTGCAGAGGCCGCCATCTTATCTGGAAACTTGTGAAACACAAATTAAATGAAGCCACCGTAGAGAGCAAGGCCTACCAGCCTGTTATTCTAAATAAACTTGTATCTAAAATAAACAAGAGGGCCTGTGTGCAGCTGCTCAGTAACATCCAAGATGTGAAATTTAACAAAAATCAGTGATTATTATTAAATTGTCAACCCATGAGAGGACCATCAAGGTCGGCTAGTGATTGTTTGATTTTTTGTGAAAACCAGACAAAATATGCCTCCTGTGATTTATCTTAAACTTGCAGTTTAAAAAAAAAACAGACAGTTAGTTTTGCACAGAATCAATGATAAAAGTGTCAAGTTTTATCAAAAAGCAGACATGTCTGTATTAAATCTGTGTAACTGTTCTGCCATCAACATTTGACTATATGTGAAAATCAAATGAAAAGGTGCTGTGCGTACAATATCCTCAAAATGTTCCTCTTCTAAAACAGGAACATTCAACATGTACAAATTACAGGAAGACTGCGTCTTCTAAAGTAACCAGCAGATGGGGCCACAGCGCTGGAAATGTTTATCACAGCGACTGCAATTCTCTTTCTGACCGCTATAGAGGCGCTGTTATCACCTGTGAGCGCAGCCGTGAGCTGCCAAACATTCACAGACGTCTAACAACGGGTCAAAAGCATCAATCAGAAATATCCAGAGCCTTGACGTGACAAAACTCTCGAACCCCAGCCTCACAAAATACGAAACGATGTGAGAAACATTGGTTGAACTGTGAAATCTTTTAAACTGCGTTTAAAAGAAAATTAAAGTCGGACCCATAAAGGAGCTGCAGCTCCCGGCGTCACGTGACCTGGTCACATGGCGATCGGCAGTCAACAGAGCAACAGACTCAATCCACCCATTAAAATCCCAAAAACACCGCGATGAAACAGTCTTTTCAGAGATAGTAACGGACAAACAAGCATGAAGCCTGTAAGAGCAGGTATACCGAAGTGAAAGTTGACGAGGAGCGGGGCTTCACCCACTGCGCAAGCGTCAACACTTACAGCGTAACCGACCAATCACAGCGAAGACAGAACTGTAGTTCTAAAACCCAAGCGTTCATGGGAAACTGTGTCTTCCAAACCCAACGCCGCCCACGTGTGACGCGCCGTTCGAGCGGTGCGGTGTGTTCACGGACCTATGGTCGGTCGAACAAAAGCGTGGAACGGACTTTTCAACGTTCTAAAACAGTCATAAATATCGCAAAACACCGCGGTTAAGCCAGTCTTCGACGATATCACGTGCATAGAACTCAAACAACACAAATAAACCGTCAGAAATGTGTACATAAATGAATCTGACAACCAGCAGTCTACAGAAACCAACGTTCTTGAACACGACACACAATGGACCAATCACAGCGTTTTAAGCAGCCATCTTGTCTCGTTAATGCTAACGTTAGCTCGACCCAGAGTCCTGGACACACTTTCACAAAATAAACGTAGTTTTACACCGCAGAAAATTCTGTTAATGAGCTCAACACATCCAGGCTAACTTCCACGCCCCCCAAAGAAGGCAGCACGCTAACTGTGTACAACAACGGACTTTACGTCACTCGGAACCGGATCCTGTCCGGTCCAAAAGCGGAGTGGGCTTTACCCGAACCTCGGCTAACAACACGTTGTAACAGATTAGGTAAAAATGGAGCAGCAAAGAGTGAAACAGACCATCAACAGCAAACCGCAGGAGTAATAAAATGAAGCAGTGGTGACACGGCGGTCACAAAACGAAAAAATGCATGCAGCCTCGCGACACGTAATGAAACGTCTCACAACCACAAACATTCATTCATTTGCAGCTTCAAGCATACGTTGAAATGTGAAAGAAAAAATAATTCTAACGGGAAACGCACCAGACAATGCCACGATTAGCAATCTCTGAGACACTCACCAGCCAAAACTATTCCATAAGTCCACAACAGGATGCAAACTATGCCAACAAATACCGCGACAATAAGCTACAAAAACAACTTATTCAATTTAATCTTTCAGCAGACCTGTACGCGGCCACCAATATGTAACGAATAATGTGGGGTAAGGTATTTAAACACTTACTGGACCACCATTATTGTAGAGATATAGGACTTACCTATAGTTTTAGAGGCGCAGGTCTGAGCAGACTTTTATCTGCACAAACTTGCCACCAAGTTCACGGGGTCTCAACTTTTTCAGAATAAATCAATAAATCTGTGATGTGATTAGCCAGAAATGTAATTTCACGAGAGGCTTCAACTTATGTTGGTCTACCAAAAAAATAGACCTTTTATTGAAACTATCACAAAAATTACATTAAACATTTGTATCGATATTAGCTCTGATTTAATAACTACGTTGACAAGAATTCAAATTAAAACAAACAGACAGTTAGAAACTTAAACTGTTGGCACATTTCTTGACAGATTAAAAGCTTATGAAAAATAAGAAATAGGAGGAAGAAGATGAAAGCTAAGTTAGCTGAAGTTGATTATTTTGAAACAACCAGGGTGGCAGCCTTTCCCACCACAGGTCCAGCTGTACTTCCGACACGTGCAGCATACAAACAAGCCTCTTTACCTGGTGACGAGACGTCTTGCGAGGTGAGGACTGAGAAGTTTGTGGACACTAACGGACTGTGTTGTCCAGTGAACGTCCAGATGACTTCGTGCGTGTATATCTGGATCAGACGAGCGGGAGCACGCTTTCACCGGCAGGAACAGGCCCCAATCGCACTGGCTGAACTTTCAAAGTAAAACTTCAGAAAACAAATTCTTCCAGAAATGAGTGAAAGGATCACAGTAAGGCTTTACTATGATTCCAGCTGAAACGTGGGTCGAGTTGACACATGACCGGAACGTCTCCAGCTTTTCCAGAG
>JBBPBX010017632.1:30119-46597 GCA_038048925.1 Garcialebias charrua | reverse complement strand
TATATATATATATATATATATATTTTGTATATATATATATATATATCAAAACAGCTCTTTTTGTATCAGTGAGTTACTTTGATGGAATCACCGATGTCTGATATTTAATTTTAATGTTAATATCAGCCGATACAATACCATGCCGATAATATTGTGCATCCCTAACTGAAACACAAGGTTTTGGAATAATAAAGATGCCACTGAAGCACCATCATTACTGTCCTATTCAAAATGTTTGTCTTGCATCTTTTAGTGCAGCTTTACATAAACATTCAAATTGTATGCCCAAATGTGTGGCTTCATTGGGAACATTAACCAAATAAAGAAAAGAAATGAAAACGAACATTATCAGAGTTGAGGTGGAACATATAAGAAACCCAGTCCTTTTCAGAGCTCTATAAATCAGACAACAATAAAATCTGTCAGGATATGAGCATGTTGATTGATGTCTGATGGATCTGTGTGGTTTTATGTGTTTTCAGTTCTTATTGTGGTTTTCTTTTGGACATCTTGCTTTTCTAATTAGTTAATCTATTTATGTTGGTTTCCTGATCAGGATGTATTTTCAGTTCAGCTTCTTCACGTTTAGATGCTGATCAGCAGAGGTCACAAAGGTGCAGGACTTCAAGTACTTCCACTGTCCAGGAAAATGGAGAATGTGGTAAAGAGGTGACGAAGAAAGTCCAGGCAGGATGGAGAAAAATTTCAGGAGTGATTTGTGACAAAAACATCAAACAGGCCCCCTCCCTCTCGATTTTCAAATCCCGGTTAAAAACTCACTACTACTCCATTGCTTTCAATGCCAGCTGATTTGTATTGGATCGTTTGATTTATGATCTGCAATGTTTTTATGTTTTTCGTGTTGTACTTCATTGTCTGTGTTGCCTGTTGCGTGTTTGTTTGTCCAGCACTTTGGTGTGGACTTGTTCCTGTTTAAAGTGCTTTATAAATAAAATGGTATGGTATGGTATGGTAAAAAGGTGTCAGCAAAGGTCAAAGGAAAAGTTTACAAGACAGTGGTGAGACCAGCTATGTTGTATGGTCTGGAGACAGAGACATTGACAAAAAGACAGGAGAAAGAACTGGAAGTAGCAGAAATGAAGATGCTGAGGTTCTCCTTAGGAGTGACAAGGATGGATAAGATCAGGAATGAGATCATCAGAGGTACAGCACATGTTGAACAACTGGGAGATAAAGTTAGGGAGGCCAGACTGAGATGGTTTGGACATGTCCAGAGGAGGGACAGTGGTTTGGACATGTCCAGAGGAGGGACAGTGGGTATACTGGTAGAAGGATGTTAGAAATGCAGCTGCCAGGAAAAAGACAAAGAGGAGGTGTATGGATGTAGTTAGAGAGGACGTGGAGGTGAAGTGAGGACAGAGATGGAGGAGGATGACTTGCTGTGAAGACAGCTGAAGAAGGAAAAGCTGAAGAAAGACGTTTTGGATGAATATGTATTTGTTGTGAATTTCCTGTAAATAGATTCTACTCCAGTGACTGAGACCTGATGATGTTTTATTCATTTTTTCATCTTTCGGCTGCTCCTTCAGGGGTCGCCACAGCGAGCGAAGTCGCATGAAGACTTTGTAAGTATTTTACACCGGATGCCTGATGTGAGCACTGAGCTACCACAGCCCTCTGTGTGGAGCAGAGCGTTGTTATAGGGCACCCGAGGGAGCAGATGGTGGGGGTTAAGGGCCTTGCTCAAGGGCCCAGAGTGGGGCAGATGAAGGTGGAGGCAGGTGTGGGTGCTTCACCTTTCCCACCCACATTTTTCATGCTGTTTGGAGTTGAACCAACGATCTTCCAATCACAGGCTCACCTTCTCTAACCTCTGCACCACCTGCTAGAGTTCTGGTTATTAATGAATGTTTTATTAAAGGGTGAATACATTCATTAAGTTGTTGCTGGTCAATAAACTGACCAGCTGGTGCCTCGCGTTAACGAGTGCAAATCAAATAAATGACGGTAGTTAGTGTAATAAAGTGAGGAGAAAGTATCAGTCTTCTTCCTCCATTCACTCATATCCAAACAAAGTCATGAAAATGTTTTACTGGTATTTTAGGTTGTGATAGTGAAATGTCCTCAACGTGCAGTCAGAATGACTTCATAGCACGGCTGAAACTTCGGTAGATGTGAACATTGTTTAGACGAAGTGTATTTTAATGAAGTTGAAGTAGGCATGAGTATATCTGGACCACAATGCATTGCAAAATACTGACTTTGAGCATGCGTGAAAGAGCTGCACAACTCCCTCCCTCCCACCTCACATCATTTGTGAAACAAAAATTTGAGTGGTTGAGAAATTTGCACAAAATCTCAGAGACACGTCATTCTGAAAGTAAAACCTTTTAAAACGGTTTAAACAAACGGAAAGAAAAAATAGGAACAATTTAAGTATTTTTGTACGTACGAGGAAAAATGTCCTCGCTTTATCTCATCTACTCCACGGAGCCACACTCGAGAACAGATTTGGAACTGGTTTTACTTGCGAGGACAGATTTTCAGGACAGGTTACACATAAACAACAAAGCCCAGTCACCAGAATCTGTCACAAGCTGCGTGTGAAGCTTGTTTTTATAAGCTGATCAGCTCCTCCCAGCACACAGGCTGCTGAAGCAACAGCTGCGCCTGCAGCCTCAAATTAGCTCCTCATCCAGCCAAACATATGGTTCATGGGCAGTTAACATTCTCCACCTTAGTATCATATTTTCTGCTGTAAACGTCACACTGCCCTATACGTCGCATCAGTCCAAATATGTCTAATAAAGTGGAAAAATACATTGCTTTGCCGTATACATTGCATCTATTATGTGTCACCACATACGCTTCGTGTTTATGCGTCATCGCTGACAACCTGGAAAATGTGGGCTGAACCCAGAAATGTGGGCCGGTGTTGTGCCAAAAATCGATTGGCTGCCAAATGGCAGCCGCGGAAGCGTGCACGGGAGGACTTTAACAAGAATTTAACAAGATGAACACTTAAAAACAATTACTGTATTTGTTTGCTCAAAATTATAGTAAAGGTGTGTCTCAGTCTAATAAATGCACTTTGACGGTCAAATCGGCTGTGTTTTCAAAAGCCGATACGTGGGAACAAGAACATGCAGAGGGACGACTCACTGTCCATTTCTTCAAAATTTAACAAGATTAACACTTAAAAACAATTATTTGTTTGCTCGACTTTATAGCAAAGCTGTGTCTCTGTTGAACTTTTACTTAATAAATGCACTTTAATGGTCAAGTAAGCTTCATTTTGCCGGGGCGGTGCAGCGAAATGAAGCTGATTTAATGGTTGATGCAAGCAGACGATGGTGGGAGACTATATGGCAAGCTAATTGTGTCATTAGCCACTTTTACCTATTACATGAAACAACAGTATGCCACACCCTTAAGAGCCATCTGAAAATGTTAGTGTTCAATATTTCCAGTCAGAATGATCTCAGCCAAAAATTGGTTTATGAATATTGGGGGGGGGGGTCCATAAATATGTCACTTCAGTGTATAAGTCACAGGGCATGCAAATTATACAAAAATAAAAACTGCGACTTATAGGCCAAAAAACACGGTAGTTAAAAACACCCATAAACTTTGACCAAAAATTCCCCAACATCAGCTTTTAAGAGTTTTCTGCATGCCATTTTATGGTGGACATTTTTTTCTTCTGTTTCATTTCTCATTTGGGGCCATAACTTCATGACCTCATATCTGTTCATGTTTTTTGAGATTCTGTTCTGCAGGGGCACCCCCATCCCCCACCTATTTCAATTTTCAGGAAAGTGTATAGGGAACTGTGTCTTTACTTCCTTTATCTCTCTGCAGAGTTTGTAAAATGAAGCTCGGGTTACTGTTTACTTAAGGATGAAGTGCTCCATTCACTGAAAGCCTGTCAGAAGAACAGCTGCCCGTTGTTTTATCATCGTGTAACAGATTTATGTTCAACAGGAACACTACTGATGTGAGATAATAAATCTGTAATCACATGGAGGCAGCCTAGAAGGCTCCAGTCCACAGTCCCTGTTGCAGCAGAACTTCTGTTCTACTGCCACCTAGTGGAGAACATGGTCATTATAAATGTCCACAAATATAAAAGTTGTACTTTACACTGTGAAAAGATTAGTAAATATTTTACCTGTTGCAGATAACAGATAATTCTTTGAATAATAATAATAATAATAATAATAATAATAATAATAATAATAATAATAATAATGACATCACTGTAGGGAAAAAGTTTAATTTGGGACAGACTGACAGATCCTTCCTCCACCGCCATCTTGAGGGACCTAAAGCTTGTAAATAATGTGAGCTCCTGCTGTAGTACATGTCATGTAGTCCTGTAACAAAAGACGTTCAATTAAGATATGTAATAAATGGTAAGTTAAACTGATCTTCGAACATTTTGGGCAGCACGGTGGCACAACTGGTAGAGCTGCTGCCTCTCAGCGAGAAGGTTGCCGGTTCAAATCCCGGTCCGGGGCCTTTCTGGGTGGAGTTTGCATGTTCTCCCCGTGCATGCGTGGGTTTCCTCCGGGTACTCCGGTTTCCTCCCACAGACCAAAAAACATGCATGTTAGGCTGATTGGTGACTCTAAATTGACCCTAGGTGTGAGTGTGAGAGTGGATGGTTGTTTGGTGTGAGTGAGACAGGTCCCTCTTGTAAATGAGTCCCCGTGACTCAACGAGGCTAGCCTGTATAAATAAAGGTTGAATGAATGAATGAATGAATGAATTTTAAGTTTTTTAAGTAAAAAATCTTTTTTACTTTTATGCAACACTTTTCTTTGTTCTACAATTGAGACTTTTTTTTTCCTTCTTCTTTTGGCTGCTCCTTTCTTCAAGGGGTCGCCACAGCGAAATAAGTTGCATGAAGACTTGACAATTGTTTTTACGCCGGATGTCCTTCCTGATGCAACCACAGACCACAGAGCTACCACAGCCCTCTGTGTGGAGCAGAGAGCTGCTATAGGCCCTTTTACTATTGTTCTGGGGGCCGGACCAAATGTGGGGGCGGGCCGGATGCGGCCCGCGGGCCGTAGTTTGGGGACCACTGCCCTAGACCGTCCAGCTGGTTTAACTTTTGTTGTCACTGGAACTTTCATAAATCCAAACTGAGTAAACAAACACACGTCAGCCCTATTTTTTATTTTTGTGCTCAATTCTACTTCTTCAGCCTAATTTGGCAAACGTGATCTTTCTGCTTTCTTGATTGTTCTAATACCGTAGTTCCGCTAACTTTTTAGCTAATTTCAGCCGTTTCCAGAATAATTCAGAATTTCAATGGCAATTTTAACTACTTTCAGCCTAATTAGCTTCTTTTCACTTTTAGCTTGTTGCTCCTTTCAGCTTTTTTGCTATTTTAGCTACTATTTAGCCATTTTATGCAATTTTAGCTTTTTCAGCTAAATCCACTTTTTTTAAAGCTCCTTTCGGCTTTCAGTTTCCTTCTGACAGTTTGAGCTTCTTTCTGCCTTTTCAGATTTACATACAAGATCTGAAGCTCTCGACCTTGACCTCTCTAAATGTCTTTAAGAATCTGTTGGAATCCTGGCAAAAACCAATGCAGATATGTTCCTGTTTTTGATTTTCTACATTTGCCTTATACTGTAATCTGGCTGTTTTGACACTTTGTTTTAACTTGTTTAAAAAAAAAAAAAAATAACAAAACTTTTTTCTTTCTTATGATTGTCTATAGTTGATTGTCCATGGAAAATCTACTGTTGCTGTTGTCATCATTCTTTGTTGAAACCAGGTCTCTTTTGTAAATGAGTCCTCGAGGCTCAATGGGATTCAATAACCTGCCTAAATAAAGGTTGAATGAATGAAAACATAATACAGGTATATATATAATTTCAGCTTTTTTTTTTTTAGCTAATTTCCTATTTATTTTTTCTCATTTCTGCATATTTAAGCCTAATTCAGCAAATGTTTGTTCTTTCTGCTTTCTTCTGCTGTTAGACATGCTCTTCCATTTCAGCAAGTTCTTCTGCAATAAGCATTCACACTGCATTTTTGCAGAAAATGCTATTTCTCTAGTTTTAATTGAATTATGTGGACATCTGCTGCTAGCAGCTAGCTGTAGCACTTCCTTTATGAATATCCTAGTATTTCTGCTGGAATACTTGTGCTATATAGTAGAATCAGTGATTCATTTTGGTCCTAGCTGCATTCAGACTAGCCATCAGCTCATTAATCAGGTCAGAATCAAATAATTTGTTCAGTCATCTGCAACAGGTAAGATATTGTGTTCATAACTTCCAGAGTTACAACTAAAACTATCTTTCAAAAGTGCTAGTTTTATTTATACTAATCGTATAGACCGACAAACCAAGATTCTGTTTTTACGTACTGAATAAACTTTATTGATTTAACGAAAACCAATACAAATGGGGCAAAACCAGAAGAAAAAAAAACACTTTTTTTTTACCTCACACAGGCAAATAAATTAAGTCACTCTTTCAGGAAATCCAAACAAGAGTGTTCTGCATTTCAAGTGTTCGCACTGAGCAAACATTGAACCCTCAGATCTGCTCAAGAAGTCTGAGAAATGTTGAAATCCCTTCTTTTTGATGCAATGCTACACAACAACACGCAGTTTATCTAAATGAAGACAATTTCTGGAAGGATTCTTTTCTTGCAACTTTTTGTGGTTTTCACTGAATCCAAACTCAGAGGGAGCAGCAACCTGACTAAACACTTCCCGCTGAACGTTGGGTTAGTATTTATAGAGATGGGTTAGTATTTATAGAGATGCTGCAGGTAGAGCGAGCCGAGTCGAGGCTGGTTAATTACTGCATGTGAAGACCACGTGTATGGAGCAACAAGAAAACATCACGTCCACAGCGAGCGAAAGGAGACGCTTTAAGAACCAAACAACTCATCTGATTTATTGTTTGCCTCTGAAATAGGTACATCCTTTAAACCTTCCCCGGTTGTCTCGGACATGTGAACATTAAAGTGTCTACGCTCAGCTGCAGTTATGGAAGCATTTCATTACAAACCAGCCTGATGGATGAGAAGCAACACAAAAGGCTGGTGAGACACACGCTCACTTTTCTTTATGTCGTGGTCTCCAGCCTCCCACTGGTCTTCAGTTTTATTTTACCAACGTGTCCAAGCACACAGCTGCCACTGTGGATGGCCGGAAGAAAACACGGATGAAAGGCAGAAGCAGACAGACTCAATGATCCAAAGCAGACAGCGCAGGATTGGACTGAGCATTATGGGTAAAAATGTGCAACATAAACCGTTTATTGTTCCAAAATCATTATTACTGTTGTTTAAATAGCAGTTCAATTTTGTATTTGTTTGCAAGAAAGATGGAGATGACTTTAGTAGGAGCGAATGGCTGGAGGAACATGAGCGCAGTCCTGCTCGTTCAGAGAGCTGTCTATAACTGGACGGTACTCCAGCGTCACCTACGAACAGTCGGGGGGGGGAAAGGAAGGAGACATTACTCATGACGGGGAAACTCAAAGACGACTGTGGCTCTTAGAGCAGACGTTACCTTTCCAGTTTTGACGTCGACGTATGACAGAGTGTGCTTCCGCCAGTGCTGATCGTAGGGCTTCTCCTGCTGACCCTCCAGGGGCTTGGAGAAGTCGAACTCATCGACACGGTCCTGGAACAAAGAGAAGCTGTCAGAGCGGACTGGCTGTCCTCACGGAGATGTTGGTGCAAATGCAATAAATGCTGAGCCGGACTGTTTGGAAAACTCAGATTAGGGGATTTAAAAAATGACTAAACTGGCATATGGTCATCCCTTGCAGCTTCACTGGATCGCACTTTAAAAAAAAAAATCTATTGCATATTATACAGACGTGCACTGACTCCCACCAGTCTTTAAAAAAAGGCTTATTGAACTGTCTGGTTGAAATGTTAGGTAATCTGCAAAATTAATTACAGGGAAAGGTTTGATGGAGCATGGGAAAAGTTTATAAAGAATTAAATATATCTATCCATCCATCATCCTCCGCTTGTTTTGAAGTCGGGTCGTGGGAGCAGCAGCTTGAGCAGAGAGGCCCAGACATCTCTTTCCACTGTCACCTCCTCCAGCTCTTCTGGGAGGTCTCCAAGGTGTTCCCAGACCAACTGAGAGATGTAATCTCTCCAGCGTGTCCTGGATCTTCCCCGGGGTCTCCTCCCAGTCGGACATGCCCAAACCACCTCAACTGGCTCCTCTGGATGTGGAGGAGCAGTGGTTCTACTCTGAGTCCCTCCTGATAACTGAACTTCTCATCCTAACTCTATGGGAGAGTCCAGCTATCCTGTGGAGGAAACTCATTTCAACCTCCTGTATCCACGACCTCATTCTTTCAGTCTCTACCCAGAGCTCGTGAACATGCGTGAGGGTAGGAACATAGACTGACTGGTAAACAGAGAGCTTTGTCTTACAGCTCAACTCCCTCTTCACCACAATGGACCAGCACAGAGCTCACAATACTGCAGATGCTGCACCAATCCGTCAATCAATCTCACGCTCCATTCTTCTCTCACTCGTGAACAAAACCCTGAGATACTTGAACTCCTCCACTTGAGGCAGAACCTCGTCCTTGAACTGAAGAGAACAATCCACCCTTTTCCAACTGAGGGACATGGTCTCAGATGTGGAGGTTCTCATCCCGCCTCACTGACGCTCCCGCAGTGATGGGTAGAGACAGACCCCGCCCTGCCCCCTCCTTTCTGAGGTTGTCTGTCACAGCACACACACAACAGCACCAAGCTGATCCCCATGTTGTGTCTGCTGTGACAGACAGCCTCAGAAAGGAGGGGGCGGGGTCTGTCCACCCCTCAGCAAAATGCTCTGGTTGGTCGCCTTCCATCAACCAGCCAATCGTGTGTCATGTACAATCTTACATTGAAAACCTGCGAAAGTCGAACCGTGAAGTACTGAGGGACTAGTGGATTTCTATTCCCCCTTTGCACTTCATGAGTGACAAATTAAAAAAAAAAAGTATAAAAATCACAGATGAATGATTCTAACTTTGAAGTCCTCTCTGGCGTGGGCGCCCCTGCTCTCCGTTCTTTGTTCAGCTGCATTGATGGTTTGGACGGCGTTCAGCAACAGGTTCTGCAGTTCCAACGACTCCACCAAGTCGGTGTTCCACACGATACCTGCAGGAGAAAAATAAACTTTGAGCGCATTTACACTACCGTTTACATTTACTGTTTACATTTATTACTACCGTTTACATTTACTGTTTACATTTATTACTACTGTTTACATTTACTGTTTACATTTATTACTACTGTTTACATTTACTGTTTACATTTATTACTACTGTTTACATTTACTGTTTACATTTATTACTACTGTTTACATTTACTGTTTACATTTATTACTACTGTTTACATTTACTGTTTACATTTATTACTACTGTTTACATTTACTGTTTACATTTATTACTACTGTTTACATTTACTGTTTACATTTATTACTACTGTTTACATTTACTGTTTACATTTATTACTACTGTTTACATTTACTGTTTACATTTATTACTACTGTTTACATGTACTGTTTACATTTATTACTACTGTTTACGTTTACTGTTTACATTTATTACTACTGTTTACGTTTACTGTTTACATTTATTACTACTGTTTACATTTACTGTTTACATTTATTACTACTGTTTACATTTACTGTTTACATTTATTACTACTGTTTACATTTACTGTTTACATTTACTGTTTACATTTATTACTACTGTTTACATTCATTACTACTGTTTACATTTACACTACTTTTTATATCTACACTACTGCTGATATATATATATATATTATTTTTTACTAG
The DNA here is from genome assembly GCA_038048925.1 of Garcialebias charrua. Lineage (NCBI taxonomy): Eukaryota > Metazoa > Chordata > Actinopteri > Cyprinodontiformes > Rivulidae > Garcialebias > Garcialebias charrua. Next base: position 36,798 of record JBBPBX010017632.1, on the reverse strand, counting down.
CCTTATTGCATATGCCACTTTACCTCTATACCAATATCAACTACCTCATACATATACTGTGTACATAAACTTCATATGCTGCTTTGTCACTCTATTACAAATGTCAATGCCAGAACCTTCATTTTATTTTATAGATATACTTTTTATACTTTTATACTACTATGCAAAAACTCAGGACAGTATTACACTTTTATTATTTCATTTTATGCTTATGTTTATTAAATGTTTTAGTGTTTTAGTGTTTAATGGTTACTGTTGCACCGAGGGACTGAGAGAAATGCAATTTCAATCCTGTGTATGTCCTGTACATATTGCAGTTCTGACAATAAAGTTGACTTTGACTTAGACACGTGACAAGACTTGGATAAAATAAAAGTACAGCACCTCTGTCAAAGGTCTTGATGTCCTCCATGCTCTTGTAGACGTCGTCCATGTTCTCACATCCCTCTTTGAGAACAGAGCCGGTGCGGAACACGGCAGCATGGCTCTGCATGTTCTGAACAAAGTGAAGACTTCATGTTGGTTTTCTAATTAAAAACCAGTTGTTCTCACCTCAGAGTCCAGTTCACCTTCTGCATGTTGAGTCTGATCTCAGAGGTTCTCAGGTTTCCGTTAGCGAACCTCAGCTTGTCCAGGTTGGCCACGGACTCCTCCCCAGCACTGGGCTTCAGAGGAGACAGTTTCTCTCCTAAGAATAAAAAGTGTTCAGTCGTGTGTCAGGCGTGAAGCTGCCTGAAACCAAACACTGAGCGAAAGGAAGTTAATCAAACTATCTGACATGAAAACAAAGAGCAACATGGCCGCCACTGTTTCTCTTATGTTCTCTCCTGATCTGATCAACAGGTCTTCACCAGGTTTGTGCAGCTCAGCAATAGTGAGGGCGCAGGCTCTCCCGAACACCACCAGGTCCAGAAGGGAGTTGGCCCCCAGCCTGTTGGCTCCATGGACGCTGGCCGAGGCGGCCTCACCGCAGGCGTACAGGCCGGGCACCACCCTGTCCCTGCCGTTGGTGTGATTGATCACCTGGTGTGCAGAAGACATGCAACATGTGATTTCTGGAGAGGTTTGCAGGGAGTGAAGCACCTGTGGGGTTAAATGTTCTACCTGCCCCTTGTAGTTTGTGGGCACTCCGCCCATATTGTAGTGAACTGTTGGCAGGACGGGGATGGGCTCTTTAGTCACGTCGACTCCGGCGAAGATCATGGCCGTCTCAGAGATCCCAGGCAGCCTTGCGGCGAGCTGCTGGGGGGGCAGATGATGGAGCTGCAGGTGCACGTGGTCCTTCTCTGGGCCGACACCCCTGAGGGGTTGAAGACACAAATTCAGAATCTCAGCTCCAAAAACATGCGGTGACACACAGGAAGATTTGTTTGTACCTGCCCTCCCTGATCTCGATGGTCATGGAGCGGGACACCACGTCTCTGGAGGCCAGGTCTTTGGCGTTGGGTGCGTAACGCTCCATGAAGCGCTCCCCCTCGCTGTTGATCAGGATTCCTCCCTCACCACGACAGCCCTCTGTGATCAGGCAGCCGGCTCCATAGATCCCTGACAGAAGTCGCACAATAAAAACACGGCTGTTCGTTGAAATACAACTCAGCAGGTAGGGGTGGGCGATATGGCTCAAAAATTATATCGTGATATTTCAGAGCATTATCACGATAACGATAAATTTCGTGATATAACCAACAAAAAAAAAATCGAATTTATTTATTTGACAAAATTAACTTAACATGTTGCTTTGCAGTATTATATAAAATTTTAAAAAACAACAAGGGGTAATTTTACTGAAATTACTTTATTTAGTAAAGTATTCAGTCTCCAAGTATAAAAATAAAAAAATTAAAATGATCTGTTATTTAGATTGAAAAAGTCTGCACAAAATATAGATCAACAAAATCCACCACAAAAACTAAAGTGCAGGTGTAGTTTCCTAAAACAACTAAATAAAATGAAGCTTAAGATCTGTTGAGCATAAATGTAACCTACAACAATATATACAATATGTTGCCTTTAAATGAGCTGTAACTTCCAGAACTTGTAACATGGTGATCAGCTGACCCTGAAGCTTGCTGGTGTTTCAGCTTCATCTATTCATGCAGGAATGATTCATTTATCTGACTGATCTGTCTCTGATCACCTGCCTCTTGGTCTGTGGACCAACTGTGGAACTCAAGAGACATTTGAGCTGCGCGTGTTTGTACAGACAGTTTAGAGCGAGGGAGATGCAGCTGCACAAGCAGCTCAGAGAGGAGTGGGGGGAGGGGGGGAAGAGCTGTCTGTACCTGCAGTTTAGAGCTGGATGGAGAGAAGCTGAGACACGCGTTGTTTGTTTTTAGCATTTTAGCTAGCTAGTATTGCACGTACCGGTAACTAATGAGCGTTACACCAGTACAGACAGGTGGAGGGGAGGTGAGCAGTTCGGTTTGGTCGTTTGAAGCGCTCGGCCTATCAGCAGGAACTCTGAGAAGAATTCCTGCTGAATTCAGAACGAGACGTTACATAACTCCTCTGAATCAAACGGCGCCGAGCAGAAACAGGCCCAAGTGTTTAACACCGAGCAGTACAGGTACAGCAGCTGTTAGGTAATAAACTAGAAGAAAGTTGCTGCACTCGCTTCATAGAGGCTGTGTCTCAATTCATGGGCTGCATCCTCATGAGTGCGCATTTGTCGGCCGCATACGTCATTGCCCCGCGCGGAGGACTGTCCCAATTCGAAGACTCCTCCTCATGCGGCCGAGGAATGCAGCCTACTTCCTGTCGAAATCCAAGGATGCATCCGTGGAACCTTCAAGACGGAGGCTATCCCAGAATTCGTAGCGCCAGCAGAGATTTCGCGGGGGGGGGGACTTTCTGCGTGCAGGGTCGGGACTGCTGCGTGTTGTTGAGTCATCAGCTCGTTCTAACAACAACCTCAGCGCGAATTATATCTCATTAAAATTTAACTACAGAAACGACTAAAAAAATTGTTAGCTGAATATATATTAGTGTTTCTGAGTTTACTGTTTGTTAAGAACTGATTACAAATCAGCTTATTTTACACGTGCGTAGCAAAGATTTTCTGAGGGGCGATCTGTTAAAACTCAGAGTGGACCTACAAAAACTAAGTTGTCCAGTAGCTCAATTGGTTAATCATTGGGCTGGTGCGCAGATCCTTTTCTCAAAAGCTGGTTCGAATCTCACTCGGTACGGTTAAAACTTATTTTACGTTTGTCATTTATTGGATTTAAAAAAAGGAGTTTCACAAACTCCTTTTTTAAAATCTCAGTCCTCATATTTTTATCCAATAAAAGACAAACGTAAAATAAGTTTTAACCGTACCGAGTGAGATTCGAACCAGCTTTTGAGAAAAGGATCTGCGCGCCAGCCCAATGATTAACCAATTGAGCTAGTGGACAACTTGCTTTTTGTATGTCCACTCTGAGTTTTAACAGATCGCCCCTCAGAAAATCCTTGCTACGCACGTGTAAAATAAGCTGATTTGTAATCAGTTCTTTTCAAACAGTAAACTCAGAAACACTAATATATATATTATTCAGCTAACAAATCTTTTTTTAACGGAGTCCCTTCTCTTTCCACACACACACACCAAGCGCGCACACTTCCCACCCAAAAAAAAAAACCCTGAAGGCTAGACCGTCCCATTTCAGCAGTTTCGTCCAGCCCACCCGGCCTTGTGAGTGCGTGGCCTACTCGGCCCAGCTAGGCTGGGTCCTCATGAGGACGCAGACCCTGAATTGAGACACAGCCAGAGTATGTTGCTCTGAAACACAAGTTCATCAACATCAACCTTAAATCAAAGCTTTGGAATCAGATTAACACACTGGTTCTGTTTGTGGACCCACAGGGATGAACAAATGTATCCAGAACCAGCAGTTTTATACCCCAAAAAGAAAGTCAGATGTTGGAAGAACCATAAGACTGAGCTAAATGTTCAGGCTCAGACAGAAAATAAAATTAAAATAAATAAAATGACTGTTTATCAAATGAAGGTAAGCTGCAGATCACACTGCAGTGCTGCTACACTCAAAACAACATCATATGTTTCTATTCAGGTTGTCAATCTGCATTTATTTACAAAAAAAATAAAGTAACGTTTAAAAGAGATGTGTAAACCATTGGACTTTTTGCTCCATTAGAAGACAGACTGATGTCAAATGTCCTGCAGAAATAAAACTGAGGACCTTTAGTCCTCATGGCAACAATTTCACTGATCAGATTATAAACCAGCACGACTTCAACTGCATGAGTGGATTTAACACACTGACCTGTGAGACGGTGGTGTGTGTGTGTGTGTGTGTGTGTGTGTGTGTGCGTGCGTGCGTGCGTGCGTGCGTGTGTGGTGGGGTTAAGCTATGTGAAAACATTCTTTAAGTAAAAGTGTCTGTCTTTACTTTTTAACTCTGATCTTGCTGTAACCTTTGAGCAGAAGGTGTGTGACCATCAGCCAATGACGGCACGAGGCTCTGCATTGTAAAATCTATCAAGCTGCTTTTTATCTTCTTCACTAAACTACACTCAGTTTGTCAACAGAATGAATAACTTTTATTTCTAATTATATTTCGATCAGTAAATAAGGCTTTAAATGATGAGACTGTTTTACTTTCTTCATCTCTGTGGTTGAGTCTGGACAAAGGAGACTACCGGTAGTTTAAAAGTTTAAAATGCAAACATTACATTTTACATTACCTTTAGAAAACCTAAACATCTCCTTCCAAGTGTGCACCTGGAAGCTGAAACGCTCCCTTTTTTAAAAACAGATGCAACAAACAGTCGAGTCTCACCAGTGGGGTGAAACTGCACAAACTCCAGATCCTGGCAGGGCAGGCCAGCTCTCGTTATCATGGCCGTCCCGTCTCCCGTGCTCGTGTGGGCCGAGGTGCAGCTGAAATAGGTTCTTCCATAACCCCTGGGAGAACACACACAACTCTTTTATCCAGCTTTAACAACACCTTTTTATTTTAAAAAAAAATGTGTTTGGTAATAATGATCTCCATTGGACTGAGCTGAAACTGATGGACGTCCTACCCGGTGGCGATGACGGTGTTCTGGGCTCTGATGCGGTGAATAGAGCCATCCTCCATGCAGAGAGCGATCACTCCTTTACACACGCCGTCCTCCATCAACAAGTCCAGAGCGAAGTACTCCACAAAGTAACTGGTGTCGTAACGAAGTGACTGAATCGAAGCGGGAGGACTGATGAGGGAGGCGCAGCCAGAAGCTTCTCACAGCTGGAGCTCGAGGCAGGAATTAAAAAGTGCTTACCCTTCCGTAGAGCGTGTGCAGCAGCGAGTGTCCGGTCCTGTCTGCCACGCAGCAGCAGCGATGAGCCTGGCCTCCCTTTCCATACTTCAGACTCTGACCTCCAAAGGCTCTTTGGTAGATCTTCCCGTCGTCGGTGCGGCTGAACGGCATGCCAAAGTTCTCCAGCTGAAACAAGGAGAGCAACACGAGCTCCTAATTTCAAACTGAGTTTTATGACAACAAAACACCAACGTAAAAAATGACCAGTGGTGGGCAGCGCTAGTCCAAAAATTAGTTCAGCAATTTCTAAAGCGCTTATTAAGTTATTTAGGTCCGCAATTTCTAAAGCGCTTATGTCTTAGGAAAACTAGCGGAAGCTAATTTTAAAGCGCAAGTTCAATTCAACACTTGGTAGCCAGCAATAAGTTAAGCAATATTTGCACTACACTGCCAACTAGCGGTGCATGAACTGTTATGGTACGTCCACACCTAACAGCGTTTCAACTTCAAAAAAGCTCGTCACGCACGCAAGTGGACGCACTGGACCCACAGTGGTGTCCAGACCAGAACGCGAAACTGCGGCGGTGTGGCGGCGGGGGGTGTGGGAGGAGCTTACCGGTATACCGAGTTCCTCACTGCACTCCGCCAGGCAAGGAGCTTTTTATTTCTGTCTCTGTAGAGCAGACTTGACTGGTCGTGAAGGACTTGTCGCGAACACACAGCTACAATGAGTTTCTCTTCCATAGTCACGACTTCGCGGGTTTTTTCTGTGTCCCACAAACAATACGTCACATAGTTGCGCAATACCCGTCCCCTCGTTTCCGCGTCACATAGGGACTCTCCCCCTCTCTTCTCCCCCCAACTCTCCCTGATCAACCAATCAGGGAGAGTTGAACGGCGTTTGAACGGCGAAATCATCAGCATGGTCAAGGCGTGCTTTGGAGGCTGACGCGGGTTCACGTGCACGGAAAACGCTTTCCAGCACGCTCAACACACATGTGACGTGACGCCCGATGCCAAGACGCGCCTGGAGGCGCGTCCCCCATTGACTTTGCATGTAAACTGGACGCTCCTGCAGTTGAAACGCTGTTAGGTGTGGACGTACCATTATACACCTTCATCCTACCTATAACCGCGAATCGCTGGGGATGTCATTTCCTAAAATAGACCTTTCGCTCATGGTCTAAAAATTAAAAAGTTGTTGAATGTGTTGAGGATTGCTATTTCGGCTGCTTCTTTGTCTTTTTCTTTTGTTTATTGTAGATTTTTCATTAAAAATGCATCGATAAAGTATTTTAAAACTGTTTACTGGAAAACTGAAGCGCTGCAATGCATTATGGGACAGGGTCGCCCGGTCACATTAACCACTGCCTTCCTGCTACGTAAGCAGCAAAGGTGGGCACCAAACCGCTATGGACCGCTAATGCGCTAATCCGCT